>JAAEAF010007710.1:0-50252 GCA_011037195.1 Triatoma infestans
CAAGGGATGCCATATGTAACATGATTTGTATTGGGGGGTAAATTAAATATGTTAATTAATTATTATAATTCATATTTTAAATCTTCTCTAAAGGAATTTCGAGAGGTCTGTGTTTATACAGAAGTTGGAGAGGATGAAAAAACAACTAAATATATATATTCAAAATATATAATTAAAATAAACAGTAGATGTCAGAAATTAATAAATACAATATTGAGATACAACAACATAAGTGTCTTGTCATTTGGGCGAAATAGCTTTTTATAAACTTACATATATGACATATATTCTAAGTTGAAGAAGGTTGGGTTTCATGGAGCACTTCCACCACTCACTACTGTAACTTGGCTTCTTTAATGATAGATTTCACTCTTTTTACGGTATAAATTTTGAACTGACCTCTTTCCCTAAAAGGGTCCACCTTATATATTCTACCTCCACTCCGGAGAAAGTGAGAAGAGGGAAATTCCCTTTGTCCTAAATAAATGTAGTGATAGGGGTAGGCCAGGTATCTCTGACTCAACTAACTGTTTCTTCTGTGCCTTCCAACCTTCCAAAACCCCAACTTTATAAATATATATATCGGAAAAATTCCTTACTTTACAATCATAAAATATATAACAAGAATATATTTCGATACAATTTACATTTATTAATTCACCCAAAGGCGATCATTCTTGCCCGAGACACCGCTATCATTCTCAGATAGTGAGATAGTGTTAAATTAAATTAACAAATGAGCAGAACAAAGAGATATATATCGTTAGTTAAAGAAGAGTACTAAGAACATTATATACAAATAGTGTATACCTCAAATGATACAAGAAGATGTTTGTATCTATGCGCAATTTGTTATAATATTATCTTCATTCCAACACCACAAGAATAATGTGTAGGATTGGTGAGAGAGACTGAGAGACTGGTATCTGTTAACAATATTTCCCAGCAAGAGCTCAGCAGTAGGCACAGTACTACATATATACTTAAATTTAATCTTCTTCAGTGAACAATCTACATGAAGTTGGTTAGACAAGTTACGGCCCGGCTACATAAAACTTAAACAAAGTTCGGCTACAATTTGAATATAATAATGTAGTGATATAGTTAGAAATTGCATACAACACACTTTTGAATAATTTTTGTATTATATATCATATTATATTTCTACAGATTTAATTATATCTCTCCACCATCTCTATAAGTATTTTATTAATCAAGAATGGAGAATAATGAAATAAACTAACCTTAAAAAATGTAGGTACTTATTTAGAAAGTATTATACTGTTCACTAGCGAAAAATCATGATTTTTTAAAAGTTTTACTGATATAGAGACGATAAAAATTCAATGATTATTTTGTTCATTTATTGTGGGATTACAGTTGATGCGAATATATATTGGAAAGTTTCTTCTCGCAACGTTTATGATCCCTTCGATCATTTGCAAGGGATTGGATTTTTTTTTAATTTGGTTTCTGGCATTAAAATTGTTTTTATGGATTTTCATGATTGTTTTTATGATGTTTTCGGCATTTTCAAAAGTCAATCCTTTATTAGAATATAATGTTCCATTAGAGATATAAGTACCTAATAAAATTCAGGATATCTCACACGTTTTCCTCTTACTGCTAGTATTATTTTTTTTTTAATTTAAGGCGCTTCAACATCTATGGTCATTTGCGCCCGGAGCCTTCTCAGTGCAATGCCGGCGTCCGGATATCACCGGACAGTGATCTGTAGAGGCTCATAGGAAGAAAAAATCTAAGGATAGCACAGCTGGACTCGAACCCGAGGCCTCCGCATGGGAGTCCAGTACGCTAACCACTTAGCTATTCCCTTCCCTTACTACTATCAATATTGTTAATTATATAAATATAAAATAACAAATCTTCTTGGAACTTCAAATATTACTAATTTGTACTAACATATATATAGAGGTTGTGGTGGGGGGGAATATAACCAGGCAGATATTGCAGTGATTACATTGTAGTACAGAAGAAGGCACCAATAACATTATACGAAGCACATATTTGAAATTTAACACCGCAAATACCGCAGAACTGTAAAAACCTTAATGATCCCCTCGATTTCATATTAGTCGTTTGTGTCGAGATGAATACTAAGGGAACAAACTTTTATGACCTGTAGGTAGAGGGAAATATGGTTGAATTCTCTTCATTCAAAACTGGAATAACTTCGCAAATATTAAAGGATTTTTTTTTTTTCGTCAATTACCATTTTTCATGAAAAACAAAGCTAGTTTAAAGAATCAGAGACATTTTCCATGATAGTCTGCTTCATTTTGTGGTCATCGACCGGTTTCAGGCGTTCGCCCATCTTCAGGAGGCGTTTGTCAGACAGTCTAATAATACAGACTTGCACAGAGCAAATTCAGTTAACACACCACCACAGCTATTTTGAAAAAAAATATATGGTCTAATTTGAAATAAGAAAGTTGATTTCGAAATCTCTCATTTTTTCGAATCTTGAAAAAAATCATTGATCCTTGATTGATTCAATGGAACTGTTAAAAAAATTAAGTAGGGTAAGATTTGGATTTCTTTTTTTCTCTTTGGCGTACTTTCCAAGACAAATGGGGTGTTGCATATTAAAATTACCACCCTGCATATTTTACTTCCTTTGTTTCGTTCCTTCGATGCTTGCGCCAATCTTCAGCGAGCAAGTTTTTTAAGATTATGTAAGTTAAAAACAATCTCATAGCTATTTATTTATTTATTTATTTATACATACGGGCAGAGAGCCCAATATTTAAACAATTACAGATTTAGGTATAAAATATTAATTGCACAATTGTTGCCCAACTTATAATAATTACAGTAATAAGTAATGATTATAAAATATATACAAAACATATTCAAAATACTAAATATAAAAAAATAAAAACTTGATAAAACTGTATATGTACAAGAATATAATATAATACATAAAACTGCCAAAAATAGAAGGAATTATAAATTTATTTATGGTGAACATTCACTTCTTATTATACGACCATGGCTATGGAGGAGAAATGCGAAGAAGAGCAGACATAACGATATGAGAGGAAGAATGGAAAATGTCAAGATAAGGGAACTGTTGAATGATATTATTGACAATTCTACTGAGTCGATTAAGACCAGAATGTAGGAGATAATTATAGGAGAGATGAGGTACAAAGAAAGTAGAAGGAAATCTATGGTTATGAAGAGGTATACGAAAATTCAGCTGGGAAAGTAATAAAGAACAGTCAATATGATTATTAAGTAGTTTGAAGATAAACATAAAATTCAAGATATGTACTGCGTGATTCTAAAGAAAGTAGGTCTAAAGAAGCTATGATATATTGTTTAATGTTATTGGTTGAGTGTAGTTTATTAGTAGTGTGTGTTTATGGTAGTGGGTAGCACGAGCGTTGTTGAAAGGTCTTGGAGTTACATGTTTTGAAGAGAGAGTAATATGTAGTGTAGTAATATAAGTAATATGTCAGAGACATTTTCCGTGGTGATCGACCGGCCATCATTTTTTGGTCATCGACCGGTTTCGGACGTTCGCCCATCTTCTGAAAAAGTCGTCACACGTTCGTTACACTGTCTGAAAAACGCATTCCTGAAGATGGGCAAACGCCCGAAACCGGTCGATGACCAAAAAATGATGCAGGCTACCACGGAAAATGTCTCTGATGCTTTCCAGCTCTGCGGAACCAACCACCACAACAAATAAGTAATATGTCACCACTAGATTAAAATAAATATGTTATCTCTAAAGGAATTTAAATACTTTTGAATTTCACAATAATAAGCTTATAAATATACACAAACTATTGCACTTGTATGATTGAAATATAATTGTTCAAATAAAACATCTATTAGCACACTGAATTTAAAATGAGAGAGTGACGTTTTGAATGCGAATAATGATACTGGTTGAATGCAGAAATTAAACTCTTCAAACAATACTCCTCTTGGTAGTTAAAAACCTGCCCTTTATATATATGATTTTCTAGAAAGGGTTAAAAAACAATAGTGGCCGAGTTCTCCGACCTATCGTGTAACGGTGTCTTGTACCTGTGTTTTTACCCTTTTCCAGCCAACGTACAAATTTCCTTTATAAATGATATTATTTTAAATTATAAATCTATTTCAATTTATTTCTATTTTTGGATTTCTTCTTCCACAACTGTATCGAGAAAAGTAAATTTGCCCCTTTGAATAGAAAAAACTGTTATTTTATAAATAAAAAAGAAAAAAGGGTTACAGCTTCCCCAAAATTCCCAATAATCACTTAACTTGGAAAAATATTACAAATAAATATGATTGGTCTGAACAATAATACTTAATGAAAGTCGTTGGATTTTTTTTGACACACTGCATAAACTTTCCAGGTCTCGATTTTTTTCAAAGTTTGGAACTGTGATGGTCATTAATGTCATAAACCTTTCATTATATTAAAATAAAAGTTTAAATGGAAGTTGAAGGTTGAAGCTCTCCCTAAATCCTTTAAGATCAATTTTTCTTTAATGATTTTTCAAATAAAAGAGTTATGACCATAAGATTAGTATATCAAGTTAAAGAAAATCGCCGGAGAAAATCGCGGCATGAAGAAAATTAAAAAAAAAAAAAAATTTTCAATTTAAAAAATACGCAATGTAGGTTGAGGTTTTTGGACTAAAACTTTGTGTCGAATCCCATACTTGTTCTAGAACGGATTATCAAGTTCCAACTTCCAGATATTTTTAGTTTTTGTGTTACCTAGTAATGTATATGCAAAACATGCACATGCACACGCAAAATTCCTGTTTAGGTTTAGTGGGACATCGAAATATGTATATCCAGCAACTGAATTCTAATTATGGACCCATTATTCGGTGGAAATGAAAGAAACTAAACATTATTGTAAATTGCGACTTTGGTGATAATATGCTGTAGTGGAACAAAGAAATGAAAGAAAATAAGAATTTTGAAAATAGTTTAGTGAAATAATTTTGTGATTTTAGCTAGTTCAAATAGTGAAGGGGAAAGAGCCAGGTAGCATAATTTAGGTCAATGCTACTGAAGAGATAAAGGGACAAGAAACGTTAGGATAAGACAATACACTCCCTCCAGACATACCAGCATTATTTGAAAAGATTAACAGAGAAGGCATTCTCACAGAACTGTCTGATTTGACATTCAATCAGAACGCTTGTACCAGGAATCGCTATTGTAGCATCAGTGCCAGTCATAAGTTAAAACATAGCTAGTTTCAGTATATTAATAAGCATATGGACTTTGAAATTGAAAAGTACTTAAATTAACTTAGAGAATATATAATATATTCATTTTAAAAACAGTGTGATCTCCTGATTATTTCTGATACTTCTCACAAATCCTTTACAAAACCGCTCACTTCACAAACTACTACACAAAAAGCAAACCTTCATCAATAATATTTCAATACCAATCTGAATTGAAAGAATTGAAGTAAGAATTTTTGTTACAAATTTGGGCCTTATTGCAACTGGTAATTTGAACTGTTTTTTTAATCCGCGAAAAATAAAATATGGGAAAGCCAGCCGTATTAAGAAGGAAGTACTTTATTTTCAACAAACTTCAACTTTTCTTTTCTTTTTTGGCTGGCGTCAATTTACAGTAATGAGTTTCCGCTTTTCAAGCAATTTCCTTTTAGGTAAATGTTAAATAGTTAAAGCCAACCGACAAATCCTATTAAACGCTGACAAAGTTTCAGCCTTGATTGACCATTAAAATTATCTTAAAGCACTTAACGGCTTAAGTTATTTAAAGTATTTCAACTTAATTATCAAAATTAATTTCCTCTAAAGTATTTAATTGGTATTCGCCGAAAAGTTCTACGCAAAAATCAATAATTTAATAAAATATAGTTCTCGGCTGAAAGAACATTTTTTTTTTTTTTTGTTTATACGAATTGAGTTATATGAATTCTCATTTAATTTAATATAATTTGTAATTTAATAAAAGGAATTTATTTCATTAATTAATTTTAGAAATATATTTTATAATAGAACTCGCTTTGTAGAAGATTAAAGATATTTTTGATAATTAAATAATACATGACAACTGTCAAAAAAAAAAAAAATACGAATAATATGAAATTTTAATATGCTTGTCTGTTTAGATTTTGTTTAATCCGACTGTAAAAACGATCTAAATCTCCCCTTTCCATTATGACCTATTTATATTATACACATTCATTTTCAAATAATCATTTATTTTGTTTTTACATACAATGCAACAAAATTTTCTCTACAAATTAATAATTATTTAGAATATTTAGAATTATATATCAAAAATCATTATTCAGAGTCGATCTGATGGCAATTAACTGCCGCTTTGTTGTTTTTTTTTAAATGTAAAAATGAATTATGGTTGGTTAATTTAAAATGGAAGTCGAAAGTTGCAGTTCTCCCTTCCCTAAAATCAATTTTCCGTGAATGATTTATTCAAATAAAAGAGTTATGACCCACATATGTTTAATAGTAAAGTAAAATAAAGAAATGCCTATTTTTTCAGACAGGCTTAACGTCCAACTACCAAATTAGGCGTCGTGGACGTTGATACGTTTAGTATATCGAGATAAAGAAAATCGCTACAACTGCCATCAACAAAATTGCGGAAAAAAAAAACATTCAATTTAAGAAAGACGCATTTTCGGTTGAGAATTTTGGACGATTTCTTTCTATCGGATCCCACATTATTCCTACTGAACGGATTATCAAGTAAGCTTCCTGATATTTTTTAATTTTTTGGAGGTTAGCCTGATTACAAATGCAAAACATACACATACACACATACTCACGCGCGCATAGACTATTCGCAAAAAATATTATTTACGGGACATCAAAGCATGTATTTCCGGTAACTGAATCCTAATTATAGACCCATCCCCCGTTGGAAATCAAAGAAACTGAACTTTAGTAAAAATTGCGGCTTTGATAGTAGTTTTTTTTTTTTTTAAATACTTTTATTGATATTTACAACTATATATATATAATACAATAAGCTAAAATGATAATAGAAATCAGAACATGTATACATGTGGGAAGATATCAATTGTAGGAGGAGAGGGTTAGGATAAAGCAGGAGAGATTCATGGAATTTTTCGAAACGGGAAGATATCTTTTCCTTGATAAAAGGGATTTTTAGGTCGTTGTGTAAGGTGGTCAGGTTGGATACGTAATATGGAGCTTGGGTGATTTCGCGGAGGATTTTGGATTGGAGGGACTGGATTCTTCTTGAATTGGTTTGCTTGGTTGAGCCCCAGACCTCAACCCCGTAAGTCCAAATTGGTCGTAAAATTGTTATGTCTATAAGTACTTTGTTGTCTAATGAGAGCGTTTCTCTAGTAGTCTAAGAAAAAGTCTGTATAGAGTGTTTAGCTCGTGTCGTTTTAGTCTAGTATGAGTGTTCCACGTGAGTCTTTTGTCCAAGTACATACCTAGGTATTTCACGGTGTCTGCAACTGGGATGGGAATGTTATAATATAGTGGAGGGCAAGTTCCTCGGCGAAGTGTAAACGTTACATTGGTGCTTTTACTCTCATTAATTTTAATTTTCCATTGATTACACCATAATTCTGCTTTCTTTAAGGGTTTCGGATGTTGTGGGTGACGGATTGTGGATCTGGATTGGAAGTAAGGAAAGCTGGGTCATCTGTTAATTAGGTGGTGATTGTGTGTGAGGATTGCGGGATATCGGATGTGTAGAGAATGTAAAACAGAATTGATGGTAGTAAATCTTTTAATTAGTTACTAATTTAGAATTAACTTCACTTTTAATTAGTTATTAACTCAGGAAGAAGAGAGTTTAATAGGAGCGCCACTGGTGGCAGGACTCTGCCCAGAAACCCTGATAGTTGGTGGTTTTGTGAAGAGTTTGAACAGGAGCTTGCGGAGTTTCTGCTAGTTTCTTCTGAGCAGCGAGACGGAAAAATCTGCTGAAAAGCCGACATTGGAGTTGCAAAAGAGAATTTTTAAAATCTGATCAGAGCGTTCAGAAAGAGATCAGTAGGAGAAATAAAGAAAAATGTGCTGCAAAAGGAGAGCCCAACATAAAGCATAAGAATGTAAAGGGAATTAACATTAAGAGGGGGAAGGATTTAGATCTTTTAATGTACGCTGACGACATGGTCATTGTTAACTCGAAATGGATTGAAACTCAAGTTGCCTTACGATTCCTGACTGATTACTGTAGTTTAAACTCACTAATTATTAATACAGAAATACAAAAATTATGATCTTCCACAAGGGTGGCTGGTTGGACAAATTTAACAGATTCGCTTATGAAGAGTCCTTTATTGATATTATATCCATATTTAATTATTTAGACTTAACACTTTTTTCTTCTGGTAAATTTGCGAAAACCTGTAACTCAGCCTTAACGAAAAATGCGGTTGCTAATTCGTCTTTGGCGAAAATCAAATTACAGGCTTTTAGGCCCGATACTTGGGATACAAAATGTCAATGATATGATTCTATGATGGAAAGTGTGTTGCTTTATATATCAAGAAATCTGGGGATGTCTATACGCTAATGAACTTGAACGTGATCAGCTAAAATTATCTTAAATATTTGCTTAATTTACCCAGGAATATTCCCGGTTTCTATATAACAATTGGAGATGCTGTTGGGGCTAACCCCTCTTCAGTACGTGGTAACGGGGGAGGCAATGAAAGGGTACCTCAGAATGAGGTGCAAGGGAGAATGGGTGAGAACCTTTCAGGGGGATCACACTAGGATCGAGGACGAAATTTGGCGAGTGAACCGATTTCCGCTATCCAAACTTGATGAGACGAGCAAGAAATGGGGATGTGAGAGAGATTATGAGATTACCATTAGTAGTATAGGGGATGATAACCTCACGAGGCCAACGGAGTCGGGCAGCGGTATTATTCGCTGCTATTCAGATGGCTCTAGGCAGGAGGGCACTGGCCTGTCGGGGGCGGGAGCATGGTTTCAGGAGTTGGATAGAGGGAGTTCGGTGGCCTTGGGTGGGTTGGCCACGGTCTTTCAGGCAGAGGTGGTGGGCATTATTGAATGCTGCCACCTGGTGGGGGAGTGGCAGGGAGAGTTCAAGGAAGTGCGGATTTTCTCGGATAGCCAGGCCGCACTAAGGGCTTTGAGTAAGCCTTGGTGGAGTTCGAAATTAGTGGGAGAATGTCGGAGGAAGCTCAATGCTTTAGCTCGGAGGGGTACGGTGCGCCTCTATTGGATACCCGGACACGCGGGAATAGAGGGGAATGAGAGGGCAGACCAGTTGGCTAGGGAGGGATCATCTCAACCATTTTGGCGGTCCTGAACCAGCCCTGGCTGTCACAAAGACGTTTCGTGACAAACAGATTAGACTTTGGGAGACGAAAGTTTTGGAGAAACGCTGGGGGACACGCAGGGGTGCCTCCAAGCCAAAAGATTTATAAAGACAAGTAGGCAGGGAACTTCGGAGTATCTCCTGTCCCTTAGTAGGACGGGTCTGAGGACCCTGATAGGGATAGTGACTGGACACACTTGGGTGTCCAGCCACTTGTTTAATATAGGGAGGACGTCTAGTCCCATTTGTCAGAACTGTGACGACGGAGTCAGGGAAACGGTGTACCACTACCTTTGTCAGTGTCCCCGTTTCGCTGGAACTAGGTTTCGTGTTTTTGGGAGGGCATCACTATCACTCTCGCAGGATTGTCTGCGCGAGCTGGAGTTTCGGGATATCTTGGGATACTGTAGATTAACCGTTAAGCTACCGGGGGAGATTTATTAAGGGGATAGGGGGTATCGGGGGGACCCTGTGGCAGATAAAGGCCACATAGGCTTAGGTCCCGCGCCATTAAGCACCCGAACTGTAATAATAATAATAATATAACAATTAAAACAGGCCGCCTTCATGTTTTATGGAAAATATTCAAAAGAATGTTAAATTGGTGGATAAAGGTATTGAGTATGTCTGAGGATCAGCTACTTAAAGTATGTTACAACAGGTTAGTTGAGATAGTAGCATTGTTAGCATACCGTTCAATAAGGGTTTCCGAAATTTGCAGACTACTTTCCATCGTTCTCTGGATTGTTCAGAATGTAGAGAAAATCCAAATTTGTAGCAATGATCTGGTAGAAATCATGAGGAACTAATTCTTAAGTTTGGATATTGACAGTGTGACTACTTCAACGTTCAATGTTATATGTTAAATGTTACTAATGTCTATAATAAACATAGAAACATAATTGCATTAGGATTATCTGAACAGTACTTACATTTTAATGTGCGCATTAATAAGTTAAGGGTTTTAACACAATTAGGAATGGCAAGTAAAAAAATTACTCTAATTCATACCATTGGTATGACCAGAAAATTTAATAGCATTAATCTTGTAAATATTGTATATTGACCAACCTTTCAGGCTCAAAGGCTCGTTAATACAATCTCTGAGAAAGCATAAATGAGTAATACGTAATACGATCATTACTACTGTCATTTATTTATTATTAGTGTTTCATTTATTTATTTTTTTTTATTATCTGATATTTATTATTTATTTATTCATTTCATTTTTTTCTGTTTCTCTCTTCTCTTACAATATATTTTTAATATATAGTGTATACTCTAGAGGTTTATCATTGATTTTCATTACTGATACTAGGTTTTTCTGATTTTATTTATTTAATTAATTTTTTATTAATTAAGGGATTTATTATTTTCATTATTGATAAAGTGAATTTTCATTACTATTTTATTTATTCATAAGTAGGAAGTTTAATTTGAATTGTTTTGTTTGACTAGAGCCAAACCTACGTAATTGTAAATTATTACAAAATACAGTATATTTTCATTTATTCGTTCATTCATAAAGCATAAGTAGAACAATAATTTAATTCTCTAAATGAAACTAATAAACCAAACTCTGAAAATGGAGAAAAATCTGAAACCGATCAACATTAATAAAAAAAAGCGTATGAAGTTTAAAATCCCAGATTGCGGACCCAAGCATATTCAGGAATTGCGGTTAATCAATTTTTTTTAGAATAATTATTATAAACTAATTTCATGAAGCAGAAATTTAGTAAATAATGGATGCAAGTTATCTGAGAAGTAGTATGTTCGCTACCTTAGTGTGATGGATGCAAGAAATTATATCTATTTTATTTAAAGAAAATTACGATATGAAGTCAATGCAAGATCGTTGCCAAAAAAGGGTACACGCAGGTAGAAGAGTACAGTTACAGGAAAAGTTCATGAACCTTGTTAGCATTGTCTAGCCCTCATAGGGAAGATTTGAACGAACAATTAGAAAACATTCCTTCAAGACAGTCTGAACACTCGTTCAGGAATCTTGACAGTCTGAACACATTCAAGCAGAACACTTGGTTTCAGGAATCGCTCTCTTAAACTCAGTGCCAGTGATAGAGATTAACATTTATTCTAGATTAACAATTGATTTATTAAGCATATAACTGTGATGTTGTAAAGTAACTTAATTTCACTTAGAGAATATATTTATTTCAAAACATTGGTGCTCTCTTGATTATTACCTTAAACATATATACTTACAAGCCCTTTTCAGAACCGCTCGTGCTACACACTACTACCACTACATTACAAAACATCACACAAATACCATTTCATTAGCCATGAATTTCATTAGCCATGTGATTCAGTCGCTCGGATAGTTAAAATTTGTAGAACGTACTACCTATATCTATAATTGCTGAAAATCATGGCATATCCAGTAAGTAAGTGTACTGAATTTTTGTAGGTTACAAAAATTTTTATTTGAACAAAAAACCTGTACACATTAGTACATATGTAAGCTATTTTTCGACAAAGTCACCATTCCTCTCAATGCAGGTGGTGAACCGGGGTATTAATTTTTTGATGCCTTCCTCGAAGTAGTTTCCCGCCAACACCTTCGTCCACTTCTCCACCTCCCTTTCACCTCCTCGTCGGTTGAAAACCTTTTTCCACCCATGTGCAGCTTCAGGGAGGTAAAGAGATAGTAATCTGAAGGTGCTAGGTCAGGGGAATGCGCGGGATGGTTCAGGACATCCCATTTAAACGAGGCAAGCAGTTCCTTCGTGGCGTTGGTCGTGTGTGGTCTGGCATTGTCGTGCAGCAGGCAGACCCCTTTGTCAGCATGCCTCTCCTTTTGTTCTGAATCGCCCTCCGCAATTTTTTTAGGGTCTCACAGTATCTTGCAGAGTTGATGGTCTCCCCTTGAGGCACATATTCAATTAAAATTATGCCTTGACAGTCCCAAAACACGGATGCCATGATTTTCTTGGCTGAAATTGTGGTTTTGAACTTTTTGGCGGAGGGTGAAGAGGTGTGACGCCACTGTTGAGACTGCCTTTTGGTTTCAGGTGTGTAGTGTGCAACCCAAGTTTCATCTCCAGTAATGATGGAGCGGAGAAATTCATCTCCATGGAGTTTGTAGCGTCTCAAAAACTCTCGCCCGGCCTCCACTCGATTCAACTTGAAATTGGATTAACATTTTTCACGAAACGTATTGTTGCGTCGACAGTTCTCAACGTACTGACCTCGAACCGGTCTCGTTGCGGAGGGGAGGAATCAGGCTACACGACAGTATAGCCAACATGAAAACAAACTCCCTCCGGCCGTGAGAGCCTCAGTACACTTACTTATTGGACATGCCTCGTATGTTAAAAGAAAAAACTGGTGTGAAACACTCGCATGACTTTCTCTTACTGCGAAATGGCAAATTTTCTTCACATTTACCATTCTTATTAGTGTTTAAAGCCGTCGGCATTTTTATGGAGAAAATCACAAAAAACTGGAAAACCTATTCAGTAAAGTCGCACTTGCCCAATCGATTTCCTTCAAACTCGTTATTCTGGCAACGTATATAATTCTAATTAATATAATTTAGTTGACAGAACTGTATAGCACATTGTTGAAGTAAAATAGCACTCCATAAACCTACCTCTCCCACAAAAGTGCCCTTAAATGAATTTTCCCGGAAAAATGTTACAAATAAAAGCTTTTGCCATTTGTAGTTGATATAGCTACTTTAAAGAAAGAATCCTTGGAGCCATTTTAGAGAAAATAGCAGAAAAGTGAAAACTACTTTTAGTAAAGCACACTTATAGTCATCAGATTTTTTTTCAAATTCAGGATTTTGAAAATATATTCAATTCCATTTAAGAATTAATATTATTTAGATGATAGAATTGTATAATAAACTGAAATAGCACTTTAGCGGGAACAGTAACCCTACCTCTCCCACAAAAGTGCCCTTAAATAAATTTACCCGAGAAATATTCCAAATCAATATAGTAGCTCTTTGTATGTGTAGTTTAAAGAAAATCGTTGGAGCCGTTTTCTAGAAAATCCCAAAAAACTCAAAAAAAAAAAAAAACATTCAGTAAAGTGGCACTTCCGATTGATGGATTTTGCCCGAAACCATCGTGCCTGATGCGATGGTTGAACTTAATCGGAATACCAGGAGAAGGCATAATGCTTTAGCTCGGAGGGGTAAGGTGCGCCTCTATTGAAAACCCGGACATGCGGGAATAGAGGGCAATGAGAGGGCGGATCAGTTGGCTAGGGAGGGATCATCATTACCATTTTGTGGTCCAGAACCAGCCCTTGCCGTCACAAAGACGTTTCGTGGATAAACAGATTAGACTTTGGGAGATGAGAGTCTTGGAGAAACGCTGGGGGGGGGGACACGCAAGGGTGCCTCCAAGCTAAAAGATTTATAAAAGCAAGTAAGAAGGGAACTTCGGAATATCTCCTGTCCCTCAGTAGGACAGGTCTGAGGACCTTGGTGGGGATGGTGACTGGACACACTGTTGGGTGTCCAGTCACTTGTTTAACATAGGGAGGACGTCTAGTCCCATTTGTCAATGTCTGCGACGACGGAGTTAGGGAAACGGTTACCACTACTTATGTCAGTGTCTCCCGTTTCGCTGGAACTAGGTTTCGCGTATTTGGGAGGGCACCACACTCGCAGGATTGCTTGGGCGAGTTGGAGTTTAGGGATATATTGGGATATTGTAGATTAACCGGTAAGCTACCGGGGGAGATTAATTAAGGGAACATGGGGGATATCGGGGGGAAAAAAGCTACATAGGCTTAGGTCCCACGCCATTAGGCACCCGAATAATAATAATAATCGGGATACCAAGTTTGAGCTTCCTGCAAATATTCTTTTTACACATATCCAAAGCACAGACCATTCTAAAAACGTTTAGGGGACCTCAAAACGTGTATTTCCGATGAAAACTCAATTTCGAGAACTGGCATGATCGCAACACTTCCTCTAACAGCAATTAGAGGAAGTAAAAAAAAAAAAATTGTTAAAAGCACTAAAAATTCTTGAAAATATAAAGTTGTCGAAGATTTATAATATAAAAATTAATAAGTGATTTTAATTGAGATAAATTTATAATATTATTTAAACCAATCAAGAATATGGTTTATTAAATACGATACATGTGTTGGTTGTTTGTGGTATTCTATATATAATGTAATAAATGTCAGTTAGGTGTTATTAAACACAGGCAACTACATGCCAAAGTAGAAGCGGACGTATCAGCGGTTTGGCAATCGTCGGTCGTCAGTCCCTTCAGGCGGTGTAGACTGGCTATGTAGGTCACCCTTAACAATAGTATGTAGCGTTAAAATAATCTCATACACCCTACCACTTTCTTTCCTTTTTTTTTTAATAAAATATGACACATATTTATAATGAATTTTGCTACAAACCAAATATTTTTACTTTCTTTTACTAGTATAACAAACGTATTAAGATTGAGTCAAATTTATGTTATCAAGTTTCCACCGGTAATGTGCGTTTAGAAAATCTGGTGTGAAACACTCACACAACTTTCTCTTACTCCAATTTTCAAAATTGTAATTGACAAATTTTAGAGTTTAAGCACCAAATTTGATGAAATTCATTGGAGTTCGTCGTAAACTGAAAAAAATGTTCCGCAATAGCGCACTTACGGTTTACTAATTTTCTTGAAACGCGAAATTTTTGCCGTCTATTTATTAGTGATTTATTTTATTTGGATGGTAGAATTGTATAATGTACTATGATAGCACATTAGAGAAAAACATAACCCCACCCCTCCTTCAAAAGTACTCTTAAATGAATTTTTCCAGAGAAATGTTTTAAATAAAAGTTGTAGATCATGGTATCTATAGTTGATATAACAAGTTTAAAGAAAATCGTCAGAGCCATTTATGAGAAAAGTGCAAAAAAATGAAAAAAAAAATACCAGAAAAGTAAAAAAAATCATATTAGGAAAAACGCATTTGCGGTCATCCGATTTTTTTTAAACTCGGAATTTCAACTATATATTTAATTATAATTAATATTATTTAGATGTCAGAATTGTATAATAAACTGAAATAGCAATTTAGAGGAAAACCTAAATCCCATTCCTCCCCCAAAAGTGCCCTTAAATGAATTTACTCTGGGAAATATTTCAAATAAAAGTTGTAGCTCTTTGTATGTGTAGTTGATTTTAGGAAGTTTACAGAAAATCGTCGGAGTCATTTTTCAGTAAATCGCAAAAAAGTAAAAATTAAAATTACCTAAGTGGTACTTCCGGATGAGGAATTTTAACAGATAACGCACTGTCAGATCCCATAGTGATACCTAAATGGAATATCAAGTTTCATCTTTCTACGGTTTTTCATTTTTGAGCTATGCTGTTCAAATATACACACAGACCATTTGCTAAAAACCACTATTTTAGACTCAGGGGACTTCAAAACGGATATTTCCGGTGAAAACTCGATATCGAAAATTTGACACGATTACAGTACTTGCTCTTACTAGAAGTAAGAGAAAGTAAAAAGTGATTTTCAGAAATTGGTCTATATATATGTGATGGTATGTGTATGTCTATCGGTCTGCCTTTTATATGGTCGATTTATATTTTTTTATATGGTAACTGTTCTCTTCCATCAAAGGATAATCTATTTGACAAATTCTAAGTTTAGCGAAAATCGATTAATCGAAACAACCAATTTCGATCAAAAAATGTTCACGATTCTCTTTGAAAACAACTAATTTGAAGTACAATTCACATGGGTTTTCTCACTCTTTTCCTTGAAACATTTTTCAAAATAAAATAGATTTCCGTATATGTGGACACTGACTGAGGGTGCGTAATGTGTCAAAACGGATATTTCCGGTGAAAACTCGATATCGCAAAAGAAAATACCAGTGTTGAAGCGACCGGCTGGCGCCAGCAACTTGAAACTATCAACACCTGCTTTGGTGAATTTCCACAATAGAAGCGTGTTTATTCTATTAAACTGGCAATTCTATCAAATTACCAAAATTGAGTTGTCACCGGACATATATGTTCTGATGTCACCTCAGTCTGATAAAGTTATTTTTAGAAATTGATCTGTTAGGATGGTATACCCGTATATCCATGTACATATAAATACCAATTGGGTATCACCAGATGATCTGGATAAAATTATAGATCAATAATGCTCGGCCAGAAGTACTCATCCTGAATGGATTTTCCAGAATTTTTTTTTTCGATTTATCTAAAACATTTTTCTAACACATTTATTTGAAACATATTTCTGGGAAATTTTGTTAAGAGAAATTCTAGGAATGGATGACGTTAGGCTTTCTCCTAGAAGACCATTTCTGTTATCATGCGATTCTAACATTTAGATCGTCAGGCTGTAATTAAAGTCACCGATTCCTACCGAATTATTTCCAAGTTGATGTGGAATTGTATCTAATTATCCTGTTTGAGTAATTGTAATAAGTTCACTTTATACTGATCCAGGATATATGAACAATGAGAAAGCGAACGTATTGGTCAAAAGGGTGCATAATATATGATCCATATTTATAATGAATTTTGCTACAAACCAAATATTTTTATTTTCTCTTACTAGTGTAAGAAAAGTATGAATATTATGTCAAATTTATTTATCAAGTTTTTTTACCTAATTAAATGTTCTGAGCTGAGTTAACCGGAAAAGACTTTGACAATAGTTTCTTTTGCATTGCGGTGATTTTGAACAGAGAGGCAATTGTTTCCTACTTTATTCAATTCTATTTTCATGGTTCTGTTCAAATTTTTGAGAGACTTTAATGAGTCCGAAAACATTTCCACGGTGATCGCAGGATTGTGACAAAAATCTGTTTTAGCATGCTAGGTTAGCAGCAAATCAGAGATTTGGTGAAGAAATGCCCATTCCCAGGGCTAAGCGAAACAGTTCATTACTGGATCCTGGTAGAACCTTACGAAGTTACTATTCAACGGACCGTTGGGCCTTAAGGATGTAAATCTATTGACCGTGGATTGTAAGCTCAGGAGTCGATGGGTTTTACTAATAGTGATAATTGCAAGTTCTTCTTAACTAGGAAGTGGCGCCGCTCTTCTATTGTAAGGGCGTGGCTAGAAAAAGATTCCTCCAGTTGGGCGTTAAATCGCCCGCGGCGAAAATCTATACATTGTTTATCTAAGCGGATTTGAAGGCTTTCTTGTAAGCACCAAACTTACTTATATGTCCGGAGCTAGAGTTAACCGAAAGGTTTCACAATAGTTTCTTATGGATTACGGTGATTGTGAACAGAGAGGCCATTGCCCCTAGCTTTATTCTCTTCTATTTTCATGGTTCTATTCAAATTTTTGAAGAGCAATCTGTTGTAAACGCCAAGAATCTTGTTAAATATAGCCCTGCATATTTAGACCATCTGGAAAATATGTGAGAGTACATTCAGAGGGTTAAAAAACAATACATTCATCAGAGAAAAGCACAATAATATAATGATAATTCACAATAACATCCCAAATTTATAATTTATCAAATAAAATCACTACTTTATTTTATTTTTTTTATTTACAAATCCAAGGTTGATGTTTCATTTAATGTTCCTTTATTTAATTTTATATTTCAGTAGCCATATTGATCTTCCAAAGTATATCTATATAAATTTCCTTCATTTTCATATGTATTGTCTAAATGTATACCTTACTTTAGGGAGAATGTTCTGTAATATTAATATATTCTCACCACATTATGTCAAGAATATAATTTATCTAACTACATGAACATAGCTGTAAATCTACCAAATACATCCGTGTTCTAAACTCGTACTTTATGGATTGTTATAGAAATCCATGGCCTATACACCAACAGTCAATTCATACAAGAATAACAGAATCAAACATGAATTAATAGCTATCATAAATCAATGTTCACCAGATTAAACTATAAAAATGATATATTCTCACGATTAAGTAAAATTAACATTTGTATTTGAAAAATGTATCATTTTTTCCCATTTGAATTCTAATTTATAAATTTACATAGCAACATTTTTTTTTTCAGATATCCTCAACATAAACATTTTAAATAAATATTGGGAAGGGATTAGCTCAGTGGTTAGCACACTAGACTCCCACGGGTAGTTCCCGGGTTCGAGTCCAGATGTTGCTGCCCTTAGATTTTCTCTTCATAGGAGCCTCTACAGCTCACTGTCCGGTGACGCACAGTGTTGTCTGAAACGAGAGAACACTGTCCAGAAGCTAGCAGCTTCTATGAATTATTAAAAAAAAAAAATTAAAATAGAAATGGTCATTAACATTAATTCTACTGCTTATTAAGTATAAAAGTATTCCTATTATTATAAGTACTTCTTCTTGACTTTCTTAATCGCAAATTCTTTCGTTCACAATTATTTGGAATAAAGCCTTTAATTAATTTTTTTTTCTTTTGACTATACGTTTCGTCACTGATATCTTTTTCAGTTTTCTGATACAAGATAATTATTTTAATACATTACATAAGATGGGATATGTAACATCATACACTATTAATATGTGATTAAAGTACTTACACATATTCTGATTTTTTTTTTAATTTAAGGCGCGTCAACATCTATGGTCATTGGCGCCCGGAGCCTTCTCAGTGCACTGCCGCCTCCGGACAGTGTTCACTCGTTACAGACAACACTGTCCATCACCGCACAGTGAGCTGTAGAGTCTCCTAGGAAGAAAAAATCTAAGGATAGCACAGCTGGACTCGAACCCGGGTCCTCCGTTTGGGAGTTCAGTACGCTAACCACTTAGCTATTCCCTTTCCTAAAATATTCTGATATCTATTAAATTTGTAAGTATGTATATATAACTAAGAAATATTGCAATAGATATCAGAATATTTGTAACTAGTTTAATCGCATATTAAAAAGTGTAAGACGTAAAATATCCTATATTAAATCATGTATTAAAACATATATCTTGTATCTTGAAAACAGGCCATTGAGGAAGTCGTGTCCCGGTGCCGAAACAATTAGCCAAAAATGAAATTAGTTTTTTAATTAAGGACCTAAATCCAAATAAATGCCAACGAAAGAATTGCACTTTATTTTTCCATCCATGAATCACTCTGCAATAAATACCCCATTTGTTTCTAGTAGCCAATGCCAACTACAATTTGGTTAGGTTATATAAAATAAATATTAACAATGCTGCTATTGATATATATAAAGCAGTTTTGAATCAATGGGATCAACTGTAAAGGTTAAAGGTTAAACGGTAAAGGTTATATTGAATGAAAATAATATCCTATTTAGAAATGGTCACATATATCTATCAAGCAGATCCATACATTTGACTCATATTTAAATTATAATTTATCAAATCGCTATTTTTGTATATACACAATTTTTGAGACTGCAAAATTATAAATAAAAGCGAGATCTCATGTTAGATTTAAGTTATATGTCTTCGGTAACCACAGTGATGGATGGGCTTTATTCGTTAGTCTAAGTTGTTTCAATTTCTTCGAATAACGATTCAATTTTTTATAGGAATCGTTGCTCCAATAAAGGAAATGAATTATTTAATAGTTAATTTTTTATTTGTCCGTTCCTTTTTTAATACTTTGTAAATAAATTAGAAGCTACGATATCTGAAGTATGTCTGTATGGAGTCTGTCTGTCTATTATCTGTCTATCTATCTATTATATAAAAAAAAATAGATAAAATCTGTGAATTTTTCGTCAAGTTTGTTGATACCTATATTTATGTCGGAACAGTTGGTAGAATCCCGAAAGTTTGCTATAACATCCATGCAAGCCGACGAAGCCGCTGAGAGGCTGCTAATAAAAATACAAGATAATACAATGTTGCATATACACAAAATAATAGTATAGAATAGCAGTAATATTACTTTATTTAGGAAAGGGATTAGCTAAATGGTTAGCGCGTTGGACTCCCACGCGGAGGCCCAGGGTTCGAGTCCAACTGTGCTGCCCTTAGATTTTTTCTTTCTAGAAGCCTCTACAGCTCACTTTTGCTGATGGACAGTGTTGTCTGCAGCCAGAGAACATTGTATCCGGAGGCCGGCAGTGCACTGAGAAGGCTCCGTGCGATAATGACCATAGATGTTGACGCGCCTTAACTTACGAAAAAAAAATACTTTATTACAAAATAAATAATACACAATTTTTTTTTTTATGGAGGGGGAAAAATGCTTAATGCACATTCGGGGATAGTGTACACAGATCTGTAGGGGACTCTCATCCACTGAAATACCCCAACTCCTACTTACAGGCATTGGAACCCATCCTGGAACTACTTATCACATTATAACAGGGTGGTGCCTCATATTTAGCACTTTCAGGCTCCTTCTCCCTCGATACTACTTTAAGGCAACACTGCAATGATAATAAACATGGTTGAAAATACAAATAATGTACGGCATGGAAAAATATCCGCCTGTCGGAGCTGGAGGTATTAATACGAACTTTTTCAAAATTAATAACAAATAAAATAATCATATTTACGAAAAAAGAAAAAGAAAAATAGAATATTAGACAAAATAAAATTAAAATAACTGGTAATAAAAAAAATAAAAAAATAAATGAAAACTTAATTTACAATTCACAACTAATTTTACTGATGGATTTTAAAGTAGTTTATTAATATTCAGTCATTGAAATAATAATTTGTTTGTCCTGAACGGTAAGTCCAAGCATGGCGTGAATACTTAATAACCGAAAAAGAAACTGTGGTAATATCATTCAACATACTAGTGAGCTGATTATACACAAAATATACAGTTATTATTTAAGGGGCGGGTGTTGGTGTAGTGGTTATGAGCATGGACTTATAAGTGGGAGGACCCCAGTTCGAGACCAGCGTATAACTGCTAAATTTTATATTTGTTTAAAAAATGTTAATAGTAAGGTAGGTGCTTCCGCCCCCGTCCACGACACCTAATTTGGTAGTTGGCGTTAAGCTGCCCGCCTGAAAAAATTAGGCATTACTTACTTTTTACAGTTATTGTATATATATATAAATATATATTATATATATATGTGTGGTGTGTGTGTTTGTGACACATGAAGCTCGAACCTAAATTTTCGTTTACGTATATGCAGAGGATGTAATAAGCAAGGTTTAGCTCTGTATAAATTAAATTAAAATAAAAATTTATTCGTTAATCCAATAATGCCCATCACTGTCAGAAATCAATAGTTCTAGTTGGTTACTATTCGTTATGCAGTGTACGTTCTGTAGAGAAGCTCCACAATTTTATGACAGTGCATTTCATTTCTAACTGAATTCAGTTTACATCACTTTGATCAAACATACATCTGACATCGATGGAGTCTGTAAATAATAAAATGAGGTTGGTAAATATACTGCATCGACTGATTATATTCGATATACGTACATATATATAAACTTATATTAAACGAATTCACCTAATTAAATTATTTTTAAATATTCCTCTTTAGAATTTTTTTTTTTTAATTAATTGTTTATTCTGATATTGCTGATTATTTATAAATTGTTTGTAATTTATAAAATTGATATTTACTATTATTGAATTAAACTAAATAATGTATGGAACATGCCTGCCAAATGGCTTTGCGTTTATTATTACACAATGTTTGAGGTGTATTCAATTTAAACGTTTTTTAAAAAAAAATAATATTTTAAACGAGGAATACTTCAATAAAAATAAATAAATAAAGACATTTCATTTCTTCTTTTGGTAATTTCTGTGTTAGATATTGCATTTTAAATTAAAAAAAAATAACCCAACCCCATAAACTGCATAATCTAGGGCAGAATTTAACGTCTAATTCTAAAAATACTTATATGCAGCGTTTTAT
Organism: Triatoma infestans; assembly: GCA_011037195.1. Classification (NCBI taxonomy): domain Eukaryota; kingdom Metazoa; phylum Arthropoda; class Insecta; order Hemiptera; family Reduviidae; genus Triatoma; species Triatoma infestans. The sequence continues at coordinate 22,133 of JAAEAF010007710.1, forward strand.
TTGTCACATTGTTTCTCTCTAATGATAAAAAATTTCTATTTGCCTAAAAAATACTAAAAGTATAATAACCGAATAGCAATACTCTTACCACAGCAACTTCATCAATAAGTAATAGAATGTTTATCAATTCTAATAAAATGTCTTCATTTTTGTTATAGCAACTATACAATATTTACAACAAAGCGATCAAAAGTGTTTTTTTTTTATTATGACACGTTAAAGGACGTGAATAATATAGCCTGAACATTATTTTATGATGTTAGAGTTTAATTCAAGTGGTAAAAGCGAAAGTTATTGGCGCTTCAGAAGGAGGTATCGATTATTGAGTGAGGGTTTTATTTGCGGCTGTTAAATCATAAAATTATGATGACAATGTAATATGCAGTGTTTAATGTTTAATGTGCCTTCTGTGAAACAATTCTCGATGCCATAAGGCTGTCTACCTCTCTCATCAGAGTCCTACTGATCTTCTTCTCCAATAACACCCTTATTTTCTCCTGAGAAAATAAATAAATATAGATTAATCATCTGCAGATAAACCTCAAGTGAAGTTATCAAAATTTAAAAAATTGTCCGTTTAGTCTTAGAACTTGCAACAATCATTGTGAGTGAAATATGTGCACCGATTGTTGGTCGATGTCTGTTCTGCATTTATCCCTTTCGTTTATCACCTTTCGACTTTACTAGGAATATTGCCCTCATTTAATGTATCTTCATGGTGAAACTCTTTAAGAAGTATTAAACGACCTCACGATCATCAAACGCTCTAATTTAGACGGTTCAATAAATTATAATATCTCGTTTATACACAGTCATACACGTATAGGCCATTTGTTAAAAAAAATTTTTTTTGCACTTAGGGAACCTCGAAACATGTATTTTCCGGTAAGAACACAATTTCGATTTATAAGCCACGATTATTCAACTGTGGTGAAAGTTAAAAAAAAAATGTTAACAAAAAACAATAAAGAATTAACAGAACCAGTTACAGAATTTATTAAGTGAGAGAAAAATGAAATTACTGTTTGTACTGTAATGACATAGCAATGTCAAAGCCTTCACAAAATATAACAAAAGGAAAGAATAATTTATAACTAGTGGCCTCACAGCCGGCCGCTGCTTTTCAATACAAAGGTATCAAAGACAAGCACCGATAAAGCCCTGTCTATTGAACAGAAGGCACCTGGTCTTTGAAAGTCGCCGATGGGCGACCAAATCTGGCCACTGACCTGAATCACTGGTCGCCGACCTAACCAAGGTCGCACAAGGTCGCACGCTACTAGAGATGTCTTAGTGTGAGAACTTACTTACACACTGGACAGTGTGTGAGTAAGACTAATATAAACTTCGCCCCACTGGAAGAGGGGATCATTATATCATCATCATTATACCAGTAGCCATATTATTATATCAGTATCATTTTATAGCAGCAGTTATACTTGAGTTCCGAGCGCGTCCCTATACAAGGTTTATCTTATAATTACTTTTAATAGTTGTGCGTATTCGTTTATTTATTATAATCATTTTAAATTATTTGTTATTTAACTCTTAAAATTATTTATTTACTTTTATCAAATCATATTAATTGTAGTTACCATTAGGCTCATTTAAATTATTGTTAAAATATATTCTATTTTTATAAATTCAGTGTTAGTAATTCAAGCAATAACTCTCTAAACTAACTTCCGCCTAATAAATCCCTTTTCAAGACATCTAACTTCATACCTCAGGAATCACGACAATTGATTCCACTACAGTACATAAATGTTAATTTAACTTAATCGTGGAATTATTACATTTTTATCATTTTTAAAATAACGTTTGGTGAATGAAAAGGTAAATTAAAAGAATAAGACAATAAACAAAATAAAAGAAACAAAAATAGAGAAATTAATGTACATAATTAAAATAGAAATGAATCTGAAAATATCAGACAAAAGTTTAACAACAAAAGTTAAACAGGCAAGAACTAATATATTTAACACTTTATTTACTTTTATTTAACACTTTTACTTTATTGATTATTTTGTGGGTAAAAGTTTCGAAGCTGTCAATGTTCTCTTTCCTAATTAATTCAGATTCTGGGAGTGGCCAGCTGCATCCCTTCAAGACAATAGATTCTATCAGTTTGGATCTCTCTCGCTTCATGTAGTGGACAATCATGTAGTAGTATATGATGAAAATTTTGGATTTTATTCGTTGAACAGGGACAAAAATGGATTGGCTCTTAAATGAAATCTATTGAGGTAGCAATTAGACGGACCATGATTTGACAGAAATGCAATAAGTAAATTGGTAATGTTGATAAAACTATACTTAACCCTGTGTTTAACTGAAGGGAAAAATCTGTACGTATGCCTTCCTTTAGTTGATTGCTGCCAGAATGTATCCCATTCATTAAGAGATTCTTCCAAAGCTTTAGTTTTCAGGTAGGAATATGGAATTCTATGGTAACTTATATCTAAGTCTTGATCCATCGACGCTTGTTTAGCCAATAAACCAGCCTCATCATTTCCTGCCAAGCCATGATGTGCCTTGACCTTGGAATATCACCTTAAGTCCTAAATCTGCTAACGTTTTCAGCTGCCTGCGAATTATCTCTATAATGAATCCATGATTGCAAGGATCATCAACAGAAGAGAGAGCCACCTGACTATCATTTATAATTGTGCATATCATAAATGAGTACCTATAAACTGCATCTGCCATCCATTCTAGTCTTTTTAATATGGCAAGCTGTTCGGCCTGGTTATTAGAGCAGCAAGCATCCAATTTAAATTTTTTCCTGATGGATTACTTTATCTTGAAAATAAACTAGAAAAGTGCAACCACCATTTCCTTCTTTCTTGCTGCCATTTGTATAAATCTCAAAACAGTTTTCTGAAGAAGATGTGTTTATTTGAGATATCTGAATTGTATCACCAGTATGCATCCAATTTTTGAAGTGAACTTTATGGTCATAATCAATATCCAATAAGTTATCTTCATATCCTTTAGTTATTAAGTATATTTTTGCTATATGTTTAATTCTAATTCCTATTGGAACTATGTTTGCAATGATACAAGCAGCGTCGAAGGAAATAGTGCGATAGCCTTTTATCATCTTTATAGCAATGATTCGTTGAACTCTTTCTAGCATACTAAGAATAGACTTGTAATTGAGACCATCCGTGCAGACAGGAGCACCGTATGAGATCATGGGCAGCAAAGCCCTATTGTAGGTAATTCTCAAAGCTCATAGCCAAGCCCTCAGCTTACCCTAGCAGATCTTGATAATGAATTGATTAAAGCAAGCGATTTATCTGCAACAGCCTTTATGTGTGAATTCCGTTTGAATCTGCTGTTAAAAGTCACACCAAGATATTTAAGTTCTTTCACAACCTGTAGTCTGTTTTTATTCAAGAATATGGAAATTTCATTAATCTTCTTTAACATAAAGCGCCTGAGATTTTTTCTTATTAAACTGCTTCCTGCTTTTTGCCCAAGAATTTATCATTCATAGAGCCATATTTGCATATATTTGGAGCTCCACATGATTTTTGCATGCACTAAAAGGAGATAGTCGTCTGCAAAGGCATTGCCTATTAAAGTCATTAGATTGTAATCTTTTATTTAAAAATCAGATCAAAGTATAGAATAATAATAATAATAATATAAAAGTAAAGTGATAGAAATAAATAATATATGACATTCGTAGATTTAATTAACCATCTTGATGGAATTAGTTGACAGACTCAGCCTTGTTTTTTAATGGTATAAAAAGGGGGAGAGTACGTTCTATATTAGGTTATGCTTCGTCAATATATACAGAAAAGATGCATAAATTCTCTTTAAGGCATTAAGGCAGTTTGAAATTCAACAATAAGGATCGCGTGGCGGTATAAGATATCTGTTCCTGTAATTACTTTACTATAGTGAACCACCGCTCGAATTATATAGAAAATGTTTAGAAAGGAAAAGGACAATTAAAATATATAGTGATTCACATTAAATGAGCAGTGGATGTTTTTCAGGGTTGGTCACAAGAGAAATAATGTAGGTTGAGTGAAGTAAGTAAACACTGCAAGGACATTACACTGTAGTATTTTAGAGTGAGAATGTGAGGTGTGAGAAGAGAGTGACAGACTGACTGGCAGAGTGATGGTGTGAGAGGAAAGTACATTGAACGCTGACGATTGATGGTGGCTCAAACTCAATGAATTAATACTGAAGCACTCGTTTTACACAGGCGGCTGGACTAGATCCTACTCACTTTAACTTCTCTTTCCATTTCATAGATGTGCTCCTTAGTTTGCTCTTTCTACAAGTTTGAGGGAGAAATGCAGCGAACTTCAGATTGGGAATGATTAGCTCACGATTCGGTCTTGATTCGATCCATCACAGAATACATGATAAGTCTGAACTAATTTTTACAATTTAATTCAAATATAGTTCCAAAATACGTTCCTAGCCAGGGACACAACCCTCTTTTAATCCCTAAGGAATAAAACAAAACAAAAAAAACCTAATTTATTTCAAATATAGTTAAGCTATCTTATACATAAATCAGTTGCCCTGATTCCAGGGGAAACGTCTAAAGTACCTAATGCTAAAATCCTCAAACTAAGCTCTATGTTGATTGATTACATACAAACCACAACCAAACAATAAATTATACACAAACAGTATTCCGCTAATCTACCCAACTTTTTTCTATCCTTGGTGTTAAGGCCACACAGATTGGAACATGTTAAAGTTTTTATTTTCTCTTAATAATAAATGAAGTAGGTCACTGTTTACAACTACTTCCTATCTTTCTCCATACATGAATCTATCATCGTAGGAGCAGCATTCAGACATATATTTTGTACCGCAGTTTCATGCACTCTATATTATGTGACAACTATATAGGTCCACACATATTTCATCTACTATCATTTTTCATTTAACTTTGCCAAGTCTCGTTACAAACCACGCTCTTTGGCAAGAGAAATCACTGAAGGAACCCCTGTTTTACTTTTACCAGCAACAGACACAAAGTAAAACGTTGTTTGGCCTTTATTAGAGCTTGCACAACGGGATTTCCATAAAAACTGTTTATTTTTTTAATTAGTTGTCAATCTGGAGACAACCGTTGAGGTCTTGAAGAACTTTGGTTGGTACTACTCCGCTAGTAGTTTCTTATCAAGTTCATAGAATCAAGTTTTCAAGTCTTATCAATTCTTGATCAAGTTCATAGAATTTTTTACGTCAATTTTTTTTTCCAGTTTTGCGAAATTAGATGAAGAAATGTCGATTAACAACAAATTGTTCGCATGACAGCGATTGTGAATTATTTAAATGTATTTTACAATAATTATAATCCTTTAAATAAAAAAACCTCAAGAGTGTAAAATAAATCCCATATTAAAAAATCTGGTGTGAAACACTCACACAACTTTCTCTTACTCCAGTTTTCAAAATTATAATTGACAAACTTTAAATGTTTGTGTATCAAATTTAATGAAATTCGTCTAAAAAACTGTTCAGTAAAAACGCACTTCCGGTTTACTAATTTCCTTGAAACTCGGAATTTCTGCCATATATTTATTTCTAATTAATTTTCTTTGGATGATAGAATTTTATAATCAACTGTGATAGCACTTTAGAGAAAAAGTCGTAAAATAAATGCACTTCCGGTTATCCGATTTTTTCAAACTCGGGATTTTCAACAACATATTCAATTCTAATTAACATTATTTAGATGACAGAATGTTAGACAATTAGCACTTTAGATCAAAAACCTAACCCCACTCCTCCCCCAAAAGTGCCCTTAAATGAATTTTCCCAGAGAAATGTTTCATATAAAAGTTGTAGCTTTTTGTATGTGTAGTTGATATACCAAGTTTGAAGAAAATCGTTGGAACTATTTTTGAGAAAAACGCAAAAACGTAAAAAAAACAACTAGTAAAGTGGTACTTCCGGTTAAGGAATTTTGACAGATAACGTACTGTCAGATTTCATAGTGATACCTAGACAGAATATCAAGTTTCAACTTTCTGCAATTTTTCGTTTTTGAGCTATGCTGTTCACATACACACACACACACACACACACACACTCACACACTCTCTCTCAGACCATTTGCTAAAAACCACTTTTTTGGACTCAGGGAACCTCAAAACGGATATTTCCGGTGAAAACTCAATATCGAAAATTTGACACGATTACAATACTTCCTCTTACTAGGATTAAAAAAAAAAGAAAAAAAAAGTACAATTTTTCAATCTAAATTTTAGAATTTCATGTTTGAATAATCTTGAATGTGATTATCAAAATTGATAACGCTCTTGCAATGATGAAATCAATACCAGAACAAATTTGCGAGGATTTTCCAGAAGATATAAAACAATAATTTCTGATGTTGGAATGCATTCAAACCGGATATCATAATTGTTGTAGCACTATGAAACCTTGGACAATGTTACACATCACATATAATTTAATAATGGAAAACAGTGTATATCACTGTTCTAATCCACTTGATATTTAACTGAAACAGATATACCGATAAACCGTAGGGCACACAATGGTTTGTGTTTTGATTAACAGATTTAGATACGGGGGCTATACTGCCACTCAGAAAACATATATACATTCAAGCATTATGGTTAATCTATCACAATTAGTAACCAAACCATTCTACGCCTCTGTTCGCGCTAGTTATTTAACAAATGTAATCTACATTACGGACAATAAACAACTATTCAGTATATTACAATATTTAATTGCAAAATTATTATTATTTTGGAAAACGCAACATAACAATTATAACAATGATTTCTATGTAATTTTCTTTCATCAATTGTTAGTGATGCTATTGCAGCGCTCCAAACGAGGTTTAAAGCTCTCTTATGGAGAATTATTGTACAAAAGCGGTTCAGAGATATGATTGATTACCAGACTTGCATTAACCAACCATCTGGAGTGATTAGAGATTGTAAAATTCATATAGAACGGTAGTATATATTTTTTTTGTCTTCATCGATATTAAATCTTAATGCAGAAGAATTTGTAACATCTTACACAAATATACAAAAACAGAAGTTTAAATACAAAATTTTTATTTAGAAATTTACAACCTGCATAAAAATAGATGTACCATAAGTAAATTGGCTGAGAAATATCTTGAGGTGAAGAGCAGGCGGAAAGAAACTAATCAATGGTAGCTGTAAATGACATGGCAAAGTCATTGACATCGGCAAAGTACGCCAAAGAAATAATTTACAAAAGGTGAAAACAGTAACACTGTTGGCCGCCGACAGCCGCGGTCAACCAAAAAAACAACAAAGCCTTTTCATCAATTCTCACATCAAAAGGCAGGCACCGCGATAAGTATGGCCACTAAATAAGGTCAGAAAACTACGAAGGTCGCACAAGGCCGCACACTAAGACAGATATCTTGGTGTGAGTGTGAACAACAGTATATAAAAACCCTATGATATACGACGAAAGAATTATTATATCATCTACGACAAAACTATACACGAGCGGCAATTCACAGTTATATTCAACTTATCATTCTCGTAGTTGTGCACTTTATTTCGTTATTTTAACCATTCTAAATTATCAGTTATTTATCTTCTATTTATTATTAAGTATTTTATTATAGTTATTAGTTACCATTTATCACGTTTAAATTATTGTTAAAATACAGTTTATTTTTATATAAAAAACCGTTTAATAATTCGAGCACTAACTTCCAAATCTCTCAAACTCACTTCCGCCCTCTTCAAGACATCTGCTACTCCAGGAATCACACATCAAACGATTCCATTACATCTAATATCTGATTCCATTACATAGCACTCTCAATGGGATGCTGGAAAGATGCTTGATAAATCACGAAAGAAATCTCGGGGCAATTGGTATCCAAATGACGTGAAGGATTGTCAGAGATAGTAGTAGAGGCTAGAGACTGTACAATTGGATTAGATCAATGAGAGAGAGCTCTATGGTATTTGAGATATTTTGTTTTGGCAAGTTGATGTACGAAAGGGATATTGAGATCATTGTGGCGAGTGAGGTTTGTAATATAGTAAGAGCGTCAACTATCTGTCAAATTGTTTGGATTCGAGTGCCAGAATAGTTCGTGCGTTTGTTGGTTTGGCTGAAACCCACAGATCTAGACCCAAAAGTCTGAGAATCACAAAAGTTACAAAAGTTTGATAATCGTAATATATGCATATCAGTCTTTTCAGTTGCATGGGTAATTTAGATCGTCTTCCGAGAAGTCTGCAGAGAAATTTGGCATATTTAGTCATTTCTTGTCTTCTACGTTTTGTGTGTGGGTTCCAGGTAAGTAGCTTCTCTAATAGCGCACCAGATCTGTTGAGATTTCATTTTTATTCGCCACTTTTTTATCTATGTTTCTGTAGCCTTTTGATGTGTCTGTAACTTGTGAAGCTGATATAGGATTAGTACTTCTAGCTAGCATGGCGATATCATCTGTATATGTACAATGTTTTGTGAATGGATGTGTAGGTATGTCTGATGTGTATATTGTGTAGAGTATGGGGCCAAGTATATTCCTCTGAGAAACCCCAGCACCCACTAATGAGAAAGCCGAGATCGCTGTGCCCCTAATAACTTGAAAAAACTTTCTGATAGATAAGAACGAAGATAATAAGAATGTAGGTTGACGGGAGGGAGCCCAAATGGTTTGAGGAAGTATTTTTACTCACATGGGGTGAAACTTCCCCTTGTTTCTAGAGACGGATATTCTGACACGAACCTCATTCAATTCCAACTTGCGCGTCCTCGTCGCGACTTTGGAAACATCTGCGCTCCACTTTTGTGGAAGTATGGATGGCCAAAAAGGTGGATGAACGCAGAGGGTAGCCTTCGGGCTATTTGGGAACTTAGCTCTCCCACGTACCTCAGACAACAATTACACGTACAATTACAGACTAACAATTGCAGTGGTGCCCCGTCTGGAGTGTAGTTGGTAGAAAGTTTTCTGCACTCTGTTTGGCTCGCCATAATTCATGTGCGGCCTGAATCTCTTGCAGCGAATTCGTTTGCTGCATCACTTAGACCTAAACGCCTTAACATCGTACAACTAAACAATTACATTCCTACACGCCAGTGGCACGTACTGGTGCCACGTGTTTGCCATGTGTGGATACTGTGTCGTGGGGAAACGAAGCCTGGTGGTTGAGGACGCAGGTTCCCGCTGGAGTCAAGTTTCCTCGGCGTGCCTTCCAGTCCAACACACCACTTTGGTTCCTGACTCCACTAAACAGGCGGCCAGAGCCTAACCCCTAAATGGTCAATCGGCTAGCGTAAAGTACGCATGGGTGAGTTCCCGGGTATTGTGGGCTTTAGCCTACGATCCCTGGGCGCTGTATCTATGGGGTAGCTCTGGCGCTTCTTCAAAGAGTCCCACATTGTTAGGCTCCGTGGTGGGTGGAGAGCTCTGGAGATGATTTTTTTAATATTATTTAGCATATGTTTTTAATTTTAAATTCGTCAGCCCGGGGGCCCCTTAGAGGAGGGGGCCACCGGTGGTGGGGGTAATTCCTCTGGACATCCAGAGTCGGGTGACCAGGGCCTGGATGCACTAATGGGTGGGAATCTGAAAAATATCCAGAGGCAGGAAAGACTTGCTTCTAGAGGAGAACGTGTCAGAAGGAACCGCGGAGGGCTGTCCCCCTGCGGTGATCCCTGAAACGTGGTCATTGGAAAAAGGAGAGATATGAAAGGCAGGTATTTTTATTTCTATTTGTTTATTCATTTTTATTTATTTATATTTATTTATTTATTTTTACTTATTTATTTATTTATATGTATTTATTCTTTTTATTTATTTATTCATATTTTTTATTTATTTATTTATTTATTTATTCATATTTTTTTAATTATTATCATTTATTTATTTTTCTTCCTGGCTGCGGCTACCAAGAATGTCAGAAGTTCCATTTGTTCCAATAGTTGACATCACTATGGTTGACATGTAGAAATGGTACAGGTTACTTTGCAACATAGCAAAGATGCAACGGCTAATTTGTGCCGCTCTATTGCTTGTTGCATACATATTTTGCATTTATTCAAGAACCCTATGCTTATAAAGGATTGGTTCGAGGTTTGAGTGCGGTCAATGGCAGGGAGGTTTGATGCATATGGCGGGGTCACTCTTAGAGCATGTGTTTGCGTTAGTAGAGATGGCGCCGTTCTGCTCAGACAGTTTTGCTCTAGGGATTTGGTGGCGGTAAGGGTTGCTCTGTGGATTGGTGGCCGATGTCTTGATGTGGTGGTGGCCTCGGCCTATTTCCCCTGATCATCTCTCTCCTCCTCCTCAGGAATTAGTAGATTTGGTACGATTTTCGGAGTCCAGCAACACATCTATATTTATAGGATGTGATGCAAATGCACATCATGTTGTCTGGGGCAGCAGCGACATCAATACTAGGGATCGTGCTGTCATGGGCTTCTTGATGGGTTCTAAACTGGATGTTGTAAATGGGGTTAGTGAACAACCCACTTTTGTAACCAGGATTAGAAGACAGGTTATTGATATTACTCTGGCTTCTAGGAATATTATTAGATTGATTAGGATTGGATGGTAAGTTCGGAGGCTTCTATTTCTGATCATAGGATTATTGTGGTCGGGGATTGATCCAATCGCCATGGCTACCTATAGGAATCCCAGAAGGGCGGATTGGAATTCTTATTATAAACTTCTAGGAGATAGAATGATTATCCAGTCAATTGCTTTTGGTGATATTACCGAATTGGAAAGAGAGTCTGGTATTCTCCATGAACAAATTAAGCCTTCATTCGAGGATGCTTGTCCTCTCAAGTTGGTTAGTGGTAGTAGGAACCGCTGGTGGTCTTCTTCGATAAAAAAGCTAAGAAGACAAGTTAAGGGCTCTTACAGGAAGGCTATCCTAACCTTCCTGAGTGGTTTGGGCAGTGCAAAGTATCTCCCCATTTAAGTCCCTTGGACCTGATGGAGTTTATCCCTGTCAGCTACAAAAAGGTGGGGATGTACTGATGAGGATTTTTAAAGGTTGTTTAATGTTTGGGTATGTGCCAACATTATGTAGGAAATTTAGGGTGGTCTTTATTCCTAAACCAGCAAGAAGTGACTACTCTGACTCTAAAGCATTTAGACCTATAAGTCTTACGTCATTCCTTCTAAAAACTTTGGAAATTTTGGTGGATAGGTATATTACTGATAGTCCTTTGAAGGATCATCCACTCCATCCAAACCAACATGCTTATACAGTAGGAAAATCGACAGAGACTGCTTTGCATTGTCTGGTCGGTAGGGTACAATCTGCTCTAGAGACAAAGGAATATGCTTTAGGGTGCTCCATTGATGTTGAAAGGGCATTTGACAGAGTACCGTTAGATGCTCTTGAAGAATCCTTAGGTCGAAAAGGTGTACAACCAGATTTAATTAACTGGATAGTTATTTATTTGAGGAGTAAAATTATACAGGCTTCTATAGGTATGCGCATTGAGGTTATGATAGCGAGGAGAGGGTGCCCTCGAGGTGGTTGTGTGTCACCAAAGCTATGGAGCGCTGCCATGGATGAACTGTTAACCAAGATGAATTCATCGGGATTCTATGTCAGGCATATGCCGATGATGGTGCTATTTTATTGGTTGGGCGATGTCTATCTACTATCTCAGACTTAATGCAAAGTGCGCTCAACATGGTATATGATTGGACTCAGGAAAAGGGTCTTTCAATTAATCCCAGTAAGACCCAGGTGATTTTAATTACTAATAGGAGGTAGATCGTAGGATTAAAACCTCCTAGGTTATTAGGAACTTCTGTTCAGATTTGCAAATCGTTGAAGTTTCGTAGAGTGGTTCTTGACAGTAAATGAAATTGGTCGGGACATGTTAAGACACAGCATCAAAAAGCAGTTATTTCCTTGCGGCAATGTCGAAGAAACGTTGGTAAAAATTGGGGAATTACACCCAACATAATGTTTTGGATTTATGGTATGGTTATTAAACCTAGGTTGTTATCTGCGGCTATGGTGTGGTAGAGTCGCATTCAGCTAGACTGCTGCTTGAGGATATTCAACGCTGGCTTGTCTCGCGGTTACCGGTGCGATGCGGACCGCGCCAACAGCTGCAATGGAGACTTTATTGGGAATTCCGCCGCTCTTTGTAGAGGTAAAAACTGTGGCAATTAAAGCCTGTTATAGAATTAAACAGACAGGTTTTTGGCAGGGTGAGCGATATGGTCATTCCACCATTCATCGCGAGATGCTTTTAAAGGTTCCTGTTACAGATTTACCTTCTGATAGAATGTTGAAGACTTTTGTTTTCGAGCATTCTTAGAGTGACCGGTTACCTTTTAGGGAAGATTGGTCAAGATTGGGTCCGTCTGGTGTAATACCTGATAACTACTTCCAGAATGGATGGTGGAGCTGCGGTCTATTTTGAGACCGCAGATCATTTGGCAGTATCTCTTGTTGAATGGACCACAGTCTTCCACAGGTTTATGCTATTCTTTGTTGTATTTTGGATGAGAGGATATGTAACACTAACTTAAAAGATGTTTGTATCTGCTTAGACAACCAAGCTGCGCTGAAGGCACTGAGTTCATGTGTCTTCAATTCCAAGTTGGTGTTCGAATGTTCTAAAAGTCTGGAAGAGCTTTTTTCTCTGAAGGAGTGCTTCTAGTTTGGGTACCAGGCAACATAGGAATTTCTGGGAATGAGGAGGTGGATAGGTTTGCCAAATTAAGCGCCTCTCTCTCTTTCATTGGTCCCAAGCCTGCTGTTGGCCTGTCTTCTGGCACATGTCTGTTAGGCTTCCAGACATGGACAGCTTCACAGCATTCATCCTTATGGATAAGCTCAGTTGGTTTTCGGCAGTCTAAAATGCTCATCAGGGGTCGGGACAAGGCCATTAGTGAGACGTAGCTGTTTTTCACGGAGCTCTCTCAGGCATCTGGTTGGATCCCTTACTGGACATTGTGGTTTAAGGAGACGTCTCTATATAATAGGGCTCATGCCGGATCCATCTTGTGGAGACTGTGTGACTGAAGAGGAAACACCAATCCATCTTATGACTGATTGCCTGGGTTGTGAGGGAATTAGGTTCAGGATCTTTGGTCGGAAGAGGATGTCTGTGGAAGTAGCTTAGGCTACTTCCCTTTAAGGTTACTGCCCGAATGGTTCGGACTGCGGTGAATCTGAAAGTGATTAGACCCGGGTCTGGATATTTGTTCAAGCCTCGCTTTGTTGTTGTTTTTCTTGGGGTAGTTATATGGGCCCAATGGGGCTTTGGATAGCGTAGGGTTTGATCACTCCCCACAGACAAACAATAATAATAACAGGCTGACGAGAGACACATTTTTAGTTTGAACAACAGCCCAAGACTTCTCTCTAACGCTGAAGCAATAACATCAACAATTGGTGATATTGTTGTGTGGTCGATTTCTATTGTAATTGATGATCGAATACAACATCAGCTCTGCAATATTGGATTCGAAATGTTTCAGTAATAGTTTTTCAAGAACTTTTCCTAATGTTAGCTGGAAATTTATGTTTCATAAGTTTAAGGAAGAAATGCAGGTTTACCTGGTTTTGGGATCATTCGTAGTATGTAGTACGAAGAAGAGGTGAGTAGTACATCTAGGTGAGGTAGATGAGAGCTTTCCTAAAAAGATATCAAAGAATTCAGAGGTGATGAGGTCATATATATACAAGTGGAAACAAATAAAACAAAAGTACAAAAAATAATTCATATGAAATTTTACAAATCAAAATAGATAATAAGATATGAAATGAAAAAATCCATTTCAATCTCAACGTTCTCAACGTTCACTTCTCTCCTACCTTAAACAGCTCCTGAAGAAGGGCACCAATGGTACCCGAAACGAGAGCGACAAAGAATTCTTTTTTCTTTAAAACTCCTCTGGCCATTGCTATATAAACATCTTATTATAATTTTAAAACTTGACGATTTGAAAACCATTTCAAATTCGATAACTTTTCTTGTATGTGTAAATAAACAAAAGACATAAATTTCACTACTTATTCTTATCAAATACATAAAATTCTCTTTATGATATTATATTGTATTGACTACATATATAAAAGATATATTAAGGATTCATCATTAATTGAAATTAGGACTTCTTAATTTTAGCTGAATTTATAAATATCTCCTTATAATTTTAAGGTCTGATGATTTGGTAAACAAACATATTTCAATTTGGAAATATTATCAAAATATAAAAGATTTTCTCCATTGTGTTGGAGATCCCCTGAGGGGGATATATATTTATAAAGATATTTTTCTCTAGAGTATGTAGAATTGGGAGGTCACCCCAATATAGTATAATGATATATATATATAAATATATAATATATAAAAATATAGTATAATAAAGATCTACAATATCATATTTACACTCTTTGCATATATCTTTGCCCTCGTAATAGGCAACAGCTAATACAAATTTGTAAAAGAATCCTTTCGACCATTATTTCAGGACTATTATTAGACATTAACCTTAATTGAGTGGCGCTCTGGCCGCATCCATGTTGACATTAAAATTTATAAAAAAATTCACCCGGTCTTAGTGAGCTAAATTTCCCATTAATTGATTTGTACCTAGAGTGTAATACAACTTCAACGTCCTTTCAGAGCAGATTATTGCAGAACCAACGTTAATATCCGTAAATTTTGATTTGGCAAGCCTGAAATTTTAATAGACCTTCTTGTTTGCCAATACAGTTGTGATGGATGCAAGAAATTATATCTATTTTAATTTGAAATATCAAAATTAGGAAGAAAAATGCGAGCTTGTTGGCAAAAGGGTACACGCAGGTAGAAGAGTACAGTTACTGGAAAAGTTCATGAACCTTGTTAGCTACCCCTTCTTCTCACAGGGGAAGATTTGAAATAACAATTAGAAGACATTCCTTCAAGACAGTTTTGTTGTAGACACCAAGGAGAACACATCAGGACTGTGCCAGTTTAAGTTATAACATAAGAGTTTATTCCAATTAATTTCAGTATAATTATAAGCATATTATTGTGATATTTTAAAGTAACTTAATTTCAGTTAGAGAATATATATATTTTAAAAACAGTGTGATCTCTTGATTATTTCTAATGCTTCACTCTTAAACATATATACTTACAAGCCCTTTTACAAAACCGCTTGTGCTGCTACAAACATACAACCAAATACATTTCACAGTAGAAAAAGTTACGCCGTTTCAAAATCCAGTCAAATGGAATATTTTTATTATCAAAATTATGTATAGCAAATAGTTCAAACAAGGACGAGGTAATCTATTTTGGGACATTGAAAGGAGTGTTAATCAAATCGTTGGTATGAGAATCGTAAATATATGAGACGAGCCAGTTTCAATTTAGTATATCGCATAGATTCTCAAAGTGGGACCCCTAGAGGTCCTTGTGACCGCTGAGGTGGATTTGTGGCAAACTAAAATTTAATTGAGGGGGTGCGTGGACAACATCGGGGCGGGGAGTCCGCCAAAGGTTTAATATAAAGTAAAATAATGGTGACATAAAGTTAAAATAAATAACAATAAATAAATTGATAGCGATTTTTACGTCCTGAGTAAAATATAAGTACAGATAGGTACTAAAGTACAAATAATGAGAAGCATCGTACGGTGAGAGTTGGACCGACCGCGGCCGCCTATCTACATATCTATGCAGGTTTAAATAGGACGGAATCTCACCGCTACATACAGTAAGTTGTCTAAAAATATGGCACTATAGAAGAGTCGTGCATCTATTCATAAGAATCCATACTAATACAGGAGCAATTGATTGAATTATCCACAAATGAGGAGCTGAAACCAATGTTTGAAAAGGACACCACAAATTCTGGTTACAAAAACAAGATACCAATTTATATTCTGAAAACCACGATATATCCTGAAAAAAAAAAAATAATGTTTTTGTATTTTAAACCGAAAGTTATAATTTCAATAAATACTATTTTATCAAAATGTTTTATTTATATTTTATTTTTACGCCACCTTTTACCATTCAAGACATCAACGTTATGTCGGTAATTTTTCTATTATGCAAGTGTATAGAGTTATTTCACTTGGGAGTTCATGGTCAGGTTTTTTCGCTATAAGAAGAGTCCATGAGCATAGAAGTTTGGGAAGCATTGAGTATACGAGTTGGGAATATTCTGCGGGAGTTTTAACAGAATTTTGAATAATTTGATACACACTCTTTCAGTAAATGTCTACATAACAAAGTTGAAGCGGCCAGTTGTTATGGTAGTAGAAAAGAAACCAGATTTCCGGTTAAGCTACTAAACTAATCTGAAAAATTCTCAAACGTCAAAATCTCTCCTTTTGTATTATCTAGATTACTAACTATTTGATTTAGTATAACAATGCTTCCTTGTTCATCATAAAATTTGCAGTACTTTTTACAAAACTTTATATTATATATTTGTATGTTAAAGATGTAATTTTGAACCAAAGAGTAATAAAAATGCAGGGACGATAAGTTTATAAAGTTTACCCTACAAATAGCGATTAAGGAAAACTTTCAGCTCTGCTACAATATTAGTGGAGGAAGTAATAATTACAGTTTCTGTTAAAAGACTTCTGAAGAAGAAAAGGCTTTTCAATGCTTAAAAGAATAACAAATTTCTAAAGAATATTAAGTCAAAATAATACTGTAACTGCTTTATATAATGCTCTTTATGATGTCAGGAAGGGATACAGCGTTGAAATTGAAATGTTAATCAGAAAGTGTATCAAATGAAATCTTAGTAGAATTCTCAAATTACACCGTTATCAGTGCTGACCTAATATTTTGTTATTTCTTTAAGGATATTTATTCCTCATACAGAATTATAAGAATACTGATATAGTTCATTCAAGGATTAAAAAGGTTATATGTAAAATATATTATTTTCTAGTTAATACCATATTAGTACCATATTAGTGAAGGTTTAAATGCAAGTTAATTATATATAGCCATTATATACAGCCAAAGAACATTAGTCATCTTTGAATGAAGTGACAAAGAAAACCGTATTCCTATAATAAGATCTTCAATTTGATGCGCAAATCAGTTACTCTGATTTTTGGAAACCCTTCATGCTTTGAGTATTAAGCGTGTGTGGATTTACCGTACCATTAACACAACACCCTCTCTTTCATCTGCCATTACGGGCCTCCTCTACAGAAAAGCCATTAAAACTGTTTCAGCCTGGATTGTAGAAACCGTTTAGGAAACAACAACAAAAATTGTGACTCCGCTAAATGGGCATCTCAGAAAGATTATGTCGAGACCGTTCAAAATACGACCTGGAGATAAGAGCTTATCGGGAATCACTGTCAGAAACTTTACACCTATTATAAAACAAAATAGAGATAATAAATTTAAAATACTGTTACGAAAACTGAAAAATTATGATTACTGAAAAAACAAATTTCGGCATAATGGAAAATTTATCCGCCAAAATGATAAGAGTATAGTCTCATATATAGCTCTAGAGAAGCACATGAGGTGATTTATAGAGTTGAAAGAAGGCATTATCCGAGATGCTTTATGCTTTAATGGCGAGTGTGAGTGTGCTATCAGGAGACAACAGAAATCCATTTTTGTGGAAAACGTGATTCTTGCACGAATAAATTACCATGAGAATATTTTAGAACTGTTGTAAGACCTCTAATTGAAAGCATTTTATCACATATTCATTTGGTGTTTCAGCAAGATTTAGTACCTGTCCATAAAATGAGATCCACTATTAGTGCTGGAGATTGGTCGTCAAAAAGCCCAGACTTCAATCTCCTGAACAGAAACAGTATAAGGTAACATCTTAAGTGAATAGCTTGTTTGATTTTCCAGTCTAAACAGCCTAAAAGAGACCATTAGTGCAAGCAGCTTGCAATTTACTGCTGTAAATTCTGATTAATTCGATTGATGATTGGCCATGGAAAGTTAATACGTGCATTAAGGCTAGTGGTAGACATTTTGAATAATTTATTATTGTTCTTGAAGTTGTTACGGTTCTTTCCTAAACAAAACTTTTGTTACATTACAATCTGGAAAGTTTTTTATCTCCTATTTTTATCTTAACAGTATTTATGGTAGGACTGGGTGTTCGATGTTCTATGAAAAATTAGTTGTAATTATTCAGGCTTTGCAATGTGTGGACAAAAATAATGAAAATATCATATGAAATTTATTCATAAATCGTAAATTTAGAGAAGTATAAATACGTTTGTTAATCTATACTAGCACTAAATTGATTTTTACTATTGTTAGATGACTGTTTTTCACGTAATACATATAGCGCTAAAAATGCTTAGGCATGGTTGAACTTAAATTTTAAGTAGCCCCAAAGAATGGAATAGAATAAACTTACAGCAAACTTATAGTAATGAATAAGGGAACGGATTAACTCAAGTGGGGTAGCACGCTAAACTAGCAACGCGAAGGTCGCATGCTGCCCTCAGATTTTCTTCTTCTAAGAGCCTCTACAGCTCACTGTCCGGTGATAGGCATTGTTATCTGTAGCTAGAGAAAACTGCTCGGAGACCGGCAGTGCACTGAGAAGATTTTAGAGGGCACAATAGATCATTCAGGTCATAGCGCATATCCCCTTCAAAAAAAAATTATTGTTTTTCACCACTAAGATCCAAATAATGGATAAATTTTTTCATTCAGTAAAAAAACCTTTTTTTTTAACAATTTAGTACTTGAAATATTATTTCAAATAAAAAATAACAATATCTTTCTATTATCTATAGTCATAATAATAAAAAAAAAAAACACAAAAGGGTTAAAGTTTTATCTGAGTGCCACTTGGAAATTTTCTCTGATAAAGTGTATGGCACTTGACCTGGGTGAATCATTGCATCTCACTGTACACTACAGGCTAGAAATAATATGAATCGATATTCTGTATTTAAGAGCTGAATACACACAAACGATATTCAACAATATTATTCGTAATATTTCTGTTGAACCTTTTTTTGCAGTACCTAATGAAAATGGCGAAATTTTATTAGATTTATTTCATATTTTTCATTTCTCTTCTTTTTTTTTATATCTCTTAAAAAATTGGTTGTGAAACACTCACACAAGTTTCCTCTTACTCCATTCTCAAAATTATAATTGACAAAATTTTATAGTTAGGGTAACAAATTTAATGAAATTCGCCGAAAACTGAAAAAAACTGTTCAGTAAAAGCGCACTTCCGGTTTACTAATTTTCTTGAAACTTGGAATTTTGGCCATCTTTTTATTTCTAATTAATTTTGTTTGGATGATAGAATTGTATAATCAACTAGATAGCACTTTACAGAAAAACATAACCCCATCCCTCCCCTAAAAGTGTCCTTAAATGTATTTTCCCAGTGAAATGTTTCAAATAAAAGTTGTAGATCTTTGCATGTGTAGTTTATATAAGAAGTTTCAAGAAAATTGTCGGGAACATTTTTGAGGAAAACCGTTGAAAAAGTGAAAAAATCATTTAGTAAAAGTGGTAAAGTAAACGCGCTTCCGGTTATCCGATTTTCATCAAACTCGGAATTTCAACATCATATTTAATTCTAATTAACATTATTTAGATGTTAGAATAAACTGAAATAGCACTTTAGATAAAAACCTAACCCCACCACTCCCCCAAAACTGCCCTTAAATGAATTTTCCCAGAGAAACAATTAAATCAATTAAAAGTTGTAGCTCGTTGTATATGTAGTTGATATACAAAATTTAATGAAAATCGTCGGAGCCATTTTTGAGCAAAATGCAGAAAAGTAAAAAAAAAAAAAAAACAAGTAAAGCGGTGCTTCCGATTGAGGAATTTTGGCAGATGACCCACTATCAGATGCCATGGTGATACTTAAACGGAATATCAAGTTTCAACTTTCTACGGTTTTTCGTTTTCGAGCTATGCTGTTCAAATACACGCACACACAGACCATTTGTTAAAAACCACTTTTTTGGACTCAGGGGACCTCAAAACGGATATTTGCGGTGTAAACTCGATATCGAAAATTTGACACGATTACAATACTTCCTCTTACTAGGTTTAAGAGAAAGTAAAAAAAAAAAAAAAATCCTACACTCTATACACACTGTTTGTGGTAATTAAGAATATATTTCGTATTTGATGTATCTGAGAATAGTCTAGCCATTCTACTTGAATGAGTACCGTGACAACTCCAATATCATCCGCTGGCTATCTTCCAACATTTCTATTTCATATTCTCCACTTTTTTAGACGACTATATATACAATAATATAGAGATGGTGTGAGGCTCAAGAGTCAAGCTACCAACCCAGGCAAGTAGAGAATGATTACACCATTCAAAGCGTCAATAATATTGAATAAATCCAACAATAGAATTCTTACAATTCAGATTTCACAGAACCAGCTAAAAACATTTTCTTTTCTTTTTTATCTTGGAAAAAGTTACAAATAAAAGTCTTAGGTTTATATCTTCCAAGTTTGAAGGAAATCGCTTTAGTCGTTCCTGAGAATATTCCAAAAACCTATTGTTTAAATTTTGCACTTCCGGTTAATCGATTTTCTTCAAATTTGGAATTTTGCAACACTTTATAATGTATTTAATATTATATATGTGGCAAAGCACATATATAGTACTGAAGTTCTACTTTATAAAAAATCTAAACGCTACTGTTCCCCCAAAAAATCAATCTACCCAGGATAATATCCGGACCCATTCACATATTCAATTAACCGGCGTTAATGTTACAATTAAAAGTGTTTTGTATTTATGTGTAAATAGTATAAGAAGTTTAAAGAAAATCGTTAGACACGTTTCGATAAAATCGTGCAAAACTGAAAATAAATAATCATTCAGTAACGTCACACCTACGGTTGAGGATTTTGATCTGAAACCTTCGTGTCAGATGCAATTATAGTACCTAAGCGGAATACTAATCTTGAGCTTCCAGCGAACATACATACAGAGCATCCCGTAAATACAATTTCTTCGTTAATCTCTAGGTTTCATGGAAATCGATTTACCGGAAACATGACATTTATATTACATCAAGTTATATATGAAATTTGTAACTAGGTAATAACCATATAAATAAATAATAAATCATACATTGAAAACAATGTAAATTGCAGTGAGAGAAAGTCGTGTGTGTGAGTGTTTCATACCAGATTTTTACGTTACCATAGATGTTACGAACAGCCAAACAATAAATGTTTACATATGTTGATTGAGTCATGGGGAAGGCAAAAATTTAGTTCAAAAAGAAATATTCTTTGAACTAAAATCAAATGAAAGGAGAGAGTAAACATTGTCTGACAAAATAAACAGTAAGGTCTATCTTTTAGCCAGATAAATATAAACATACAACTGTTAGGATCCACAGTTGCATGGGGACGAAATTCCAACAGTTAGGTTCCTAAAACTGGTTCCAAATATTGATTTGACCTTATTAAAGATCGCTAAAATTAATAAAATTATATTTTTAAATTTATTAGCATATTCGGATTAGGTTCTATTATCTGAAAATTTTAAGAAAATCTTGCAAGACAAGGCATACATACTAAGGATGCTCAGCGTTCACTGGTGTGCGTTTCAGTTCTTGGATTGGCTGATATCGTTGAGATTTGAAAAGTTAAAATTGTAAAAATTAGTAAGCGTTGTTATTTATTGTGTACATATGAGTTTTCATAAACATATAAGGACGACATAAGCTCTATAAGTGGATTTAGTGCTGTCCCGAACCTAAGTCGTTCTTTGTAAGAGATTACTCCCAAGATAACTGCCTATAGAAGGAAAATTTCTGAACTTCTTATTTCTATTGAAACATTCTGTTTGTAAAAGTTGTTAAAATTAATAATAATACAACAAACTTATGTTCCGGGAAGGGATTAGCTCAGTGGTAGCGCGCTGGACTAGCAACCGGAGATCCAGGGTTCGAATCCAGCCGTGCTACCCTTAGATTTTCTCTTCCTACGAGCCCCTACAGCTCACTGTTTAGTGATGGGCAGTGTTGTCTCTGACGAGAAAAACTGTCTGGAAGAGGCCGACAATGCAATGAGAAGGCTCCGGGCGCAAATACCACAGACGTTGATGTGCCTTAAAAAACAAAAACAAAATCTTAGGTTCGGCGTAGTTCAGGCTTCTGAGAAGATGGCCACAGGTGAATAAGGCTGATTTACTTTGTTCAGTCTATATTTAAATGTGTAGAAAACAAATGCATATAGCTAGAGTAACAACTCGTGCTTTTGTTCAGAGGCTACAGAATTTAAGGTTATACTTCATTATTACGATACATTTTAAAAAATAGCTTGCATAAATTGTCTTAAAAAGCTTGGATATCTAGGAAGGTATCCATTTATAAAACAGGCTGATTCTACTAATGGGCTTCAATGCCAGAAGGTAATCAAAAGTGAAGGACTGTTGATATTGTGTTGGAAGTGAACAATAGAAACAAATACCATCCATTTATAGATTGAGCTCACACAATAATGAAATTTCAATGTTTTATTTATTTTTTAATAATATTTACTTCATTTATTTATTAACAATATTAACTTTATTTTCTGGAGTTGGTATTAACTTCATTTTCGATATCGATTTTTTATTGGAAATATTTAATAATATCTACTTTATTTATTAACAATATTAATTTTATTTTCTGGATGAGTAAAAGGATTGCGAGATGCATCACATTTTTGATATTAAGTTTTCATTGGAAATACACTTTTTTAAGACACATGAGTCCGAATAATTGAGCTGCCTTCAATCTTATTGCCACTACAATGTGCCAACTACATTGAAGTGACTACCTGCGCTTACAGGATGTAAAGTTTTACTTTTTAATGCACATGCTGGTTAAGACATGAATTATCTAAAAATCTCCTGCAAAAGATATTTCATCTGAAAATGTTTTCATTAATTTATAGAGACTTGTCCTGTCATTAAACTTGAAAAGTGATTAGATGAATCGTTTAGAAGTGTAGTGGAAGAAAGCAATGAAAATAAATAGTTTTGTAAAATATATTAAATAGTAAATTTACCTTCAAAAAGAGTGTATTTTAGAGTCAGGTACTGTAAATTGGGGTCATTGCTAGTAGGGAAACAAAGGCACAAAATTTAATACAATGAGACTTTGCCAACTGCTTTGTTAGAGAGCATTCCTTCGAACAGTCTGTACTCTACGTTCAAACAAGAACAGTCTGTACTCTACCTTCAGACAATACAGTAGCAATTCTGCTTCCAAAGCCAGAACACTTCAGGAATCGCTCTCTTAGTATCAGTGCCAGTTTCACAATATATTAAATAAGTTTATAATATGAAATAAGTTGTAGTTATTATTTTAACAGAATATAATTATTGTTAACAGTGGTGATTTCTTAATTATTCTTATAATTCTATATTTTCCTCAAACATACTTACAAGCCCTAATACGAAAACGCTCGTGCTACACACTACCACTACTACAAACGCACCTGCACACCATTACATTACAGAAGACTGTTTAGAATTATTAGATGAATCGTTGGAACTTTTCAACTAGTCCAACTCATGAAATGAAACTTGAAAATGAGGCATTAAGTTCGTCTGCCGGCAGAGAGACCTTGGTCTGACTGATAAGGATTTGACGGAAATCACTAGCTAAAAGGACATCTACAACACTGACTACTCTTCTTATTGAATTCTTATCCTATAATTCCTGTAATTTTATTGATTAACATTTACAAAAAATAAGTATAGACATGTTAGCTAAAATGTCTATCTTACTGCCACAAACAATTTACTCATTTTATAATATTTAGATAAATGATCTTTTAATAGTATATTTTAATCAGCTGACTTGTCAGTAACAAATTTATTTAGTAATAGTTGGTTTTGTTGTAAAATCTTCCATCTTCACCATGGATGACCTATCAATATTGATGCTGATAGAAAAAGATGAAGTCTATCAGTATGATTTTGGAGTAAGTAACAGTTTTCATTACAAAATTATATTTACAAAATTGATGAATAATAAATTCAAAACTGCCCATTGTACTTAGTTCAGTCACTGAAGCCATAGCAAACTGTTACAACTCTTCTCATTTTCTTCAGTCGTCTAAGGTTTTGTTAAATGTTTTTAAAAATTAATGTTTGAACTGAATCTGGACTTTTTTTTTATTGTATATGGGGAGGGACCAAGCCCTATGCTATCCAAAGCCTTTCTAGGCCCCCAAAAGTTCGAAGACTTCTCAGAGCACTGCCGGCTTCCGGACAGTGTTTCTCGTTACACACAACTCAATCTATCACCGGACAGTGAGCTGTAAGAAGTTCCTTGGAAGAAAAAAATCTAAGAGCAGCAGCTGGACTCGAACCAGGGACCTCCGCGTTGCTAATCCAGCACGCTACCACTGAGCTAATCTCTTCCCTTGAATCTAGACTTAATATATTATTTTATAGCCTAAAATCAGGATTAGAGGATAAATTTGGAAGTGTAATAGTTTAATTGAAGTTGACAATAAAATAAAAATTGCGATTCCCTCCAGATCCCGTAATACTTATTCAACTTCCATTAATCTGACAGTTGTTATTTCAAATCTGATAGGGGATCATGAAAAAAAGAACATGTTAGAGTGAAAATCAACACCTCAGGGCCACTGCAATGTGAGGGTGCAATTGGTCGCGGCAAATGTTTAGGAACTTAGAGAAATTAGGATATACTAAGTTTAAAAAAAAAAATGTCATTACTTTATCTTCTCTCGTAGCTCTAAGACTACAGTATTGTAATAGTGTCGATTTTTCGAAAAAGAATTTTATTATCAGAAACAACAAAAATAAGCGTGGTACGACAGATAAAATCCCAGATAAAAAATAAGGATTTTCGTTAACCATCTCTGAACATGACATCTGTAGGCAGTAGATGTAAAGCGTGCCTTCCAAACATTGGCAGATCTAGAGCTAATCCTAACGAAGAGATCTGTGTTACTAATTACTAAAAAAAAAAGTTCCTTCTCGTTGATTTATTGAATATCTTAACTTTTTATTACTTTTATATTCAGTAAAAGAGTTTGATGGGATATATACAAGTTGCTCGATATAATATAATATATCTAAAATTTAACCCCTCAATGCGTTTTCATACCCATCACCAAACTATATAAACAAGTAACTACACAAAAAATTATTTTATTTAATTGACCGAATGTATGTTCTTAAGTAAATGAATGTTAATATTAGATTAAATCCTTATCTACCATTTCTCAAATTATTCAATTATTTTGCTTTTTTTAATACTTTTTTATATTAATACTTTATAGTCTAGAGTTGAAGGAAAAGATGTCGAACGTGTAGTGAATGATGCGGTGAATCATATACTGAAAGAGGATTTACAATGGAAACCAGACAAATTTGAAACATTGCTTCGATTACTTGCTGAAACCATTCATGAGAAGATTAAGTTACTCAAAAAACCTTTCAAATTTGTTGGTAAGATTTGTTTTCACTTAACGATTGTTTTTTTTTTTTTGTTTTTTAAGAATTAATTCAGATAAAAGTTATTTATCAAAAAGTGAGTAAAGTATAAATGAGCAAAAAGTTTTATACGCTAGAGTTCAGGTGTTGACCAGAAGAGCGCACCGAGTATAGCAACTGAACGAGAGTGTAAAAATCCTTTACTCACGTGTTGAATGATAGATTTTCTTTTTTTTGCGATCATATTAAATTGGTTCTTAATTTTTTATGAACATAATAAACTAAGAAAAGCTAGGATTCAAATAGAGAGCTGAGAGTCAAATACTCTCTCTCTTCAAATCCTCCACTGCATGGGATTTGTTTTGATCTTGTATTTGCTTATTGCCGCTAGATGTCGGGCTAGTTAGAGATAAATAATATTACTTTTCCTCACTGGTGAAAACAAAAAAGTAACGGCTGCTTTCACTTTTTGTCGCTTATGATTAAAAGTATAACTTCACTCACTGCTGATGATTTAAAAATTCTTACATTTTTACATGGTCCTGATAAAATTTGACATATTTGGGTACTTTTATTTATGGTTTTAGTTATTTTTAAAATATTTGTATTCACCAGTTGGTTCTGTTTTCCTCCTTAATGAGATGCTTTTCCCATGTTTATGATAGCAATATAATTTCTTGTTATTTACTTATTTACGAATATACACTGATTTTACACTTTACATTGCCTTTTATTTAGAGGCCGAATTTAACCCCCAGAAACTGTGGGGAAAAAAAGAAGTTAGAATCATGTTTAATGTCATAACTATGAGGTTCTACCTCCCAACTAATTAATAAATTTTTCTTTTGTTCAAGTAAATATAATTTGAAAATAGTAATTAAGAAAGAAAATTTAGAGCACCATTTGTAAATAAACATCGCCTCATTTTATGTTTCTTTTTTCGAAAAACTTGATTAACTTGAGACTAAATGGGCGTACCTACCCTCTTGGGGTTTACCAGTCCCCCTATTGCACGCAAGAGAAGGATGTCACCACCATGGAGAGACTATTAGTGCAAAAACCTCGCAATGGCAGAAGTGCCCGCCCGGGCACTTCCCCGCTTGACCCATTAAAGGGGAAAGTTGAAATACGCTCAACCAGCGCGTGAAGTGAACCCACAAAGAGGTCACACCCCACTCCCAGAAGCTAGGGAAGGCTCCCTAACAGGCTCTAGTAAACCGCGCGTACCCAGCAAATGCGCTTCCAGCTACGGGCTGGCACCGGGGTTTAATTTATATCGCGGGACTCCTCCCGCTTAACTCATGACCTCAGTCATTGAAATTATTGGTTAAAAGACACGGCCAATACGAATCCAATTTCAATTACAAGCAATTGGCTTGGAATATAGCTTGAACCCGTAGTTCAGTAATTCATACCCGAGCTTAGCGTGACAGATCGCACGCCCGATACTGATTCCTGTCCACTGCCTCAAGTACAAGGGTTCAGTAACCCAGGATATTTGCAGCAACCCTGCGAGGGAAAAGGTACAGGATAGGATTGGTCGGGATGAGGGATCCCCAGCCTGGAGAACAAGAGGCGGATTGCACCCTGAAGGATGGGCGATGGTGACGCCACATACCCACGCCCAAAGATTAAATAGGCAGTCACAAGATTGTAGAAAATCATCAGAGATGTTTTCCGTGGTTAGTCTGTTTTATTTTGTGGTCATCAACTAGTTTCGGGTGTTCGGTCACATTGTTAAAAAATTGCGATAATACAGACTTGCACAGAGCAAAATCAATTTTTTTACTCATTTTGTTCTATGCAAAGTCTGTATTATTGTAATGTTTTATCAATAGGCGAACGCCCGAAAATGGTCGGCGACCACAAAATGAAGCAGGTTGTCACGGAAAATATCGCTGATGATTTCCAGCTCCGCGGACCCAACCACAACAAATATAGAAAATCTTTCCTTTTTTTTAAAAAATAAAAAACGTGAATACTAATGAAAAAATGAAAATAAATATTTAGTTAGTTTTTAGGGTTATTAATGAAAAGACCAAGTCCTTGATTTTTTATATCAAAAGATATAAATAATCAAAGAAAATATTGATTTCTTTGTATCGATATTTCTGTTTTCCTAGCTTTTCTAGACATCCAGCCAAAAATATATTTAGAGTAAGAAATAGATAGACGTGATGTCATGATATGACTCTGAATATAAACAGGCTACTAACATCCCTAAAATTATAAGAAGATTAAATTTGATGTCCCATTTGAGTCCAATAAGTGGAACTCAAAATGGTCTCTAGCGTCTTAGCTTTCTACGTTCTTTTACTACTTTGAGAATTCATCCATCAACAGAGAGATTGATTTATCCAGACTCTGTAAATTGTTGCTTACAAAATACTGCTTGTAGAGCGGATTTTAGATAAATATTTGTTTATAAATTATAACTTTTTTTTATTATTATTATTATTTATCAATATATAATCAAATTTAAGCCGCGTCTCAAGAGTCAAGTTTAGTTGCCCGATTTTAGTTGATCAACAGAAGTTGAATGAAAAAGCTAGTGAGAACCTTTTCTTTCAATAAAGTTGATCAACTTTTTAGTGGGTCAACAAAAGTTTGACCGAGTCAAACTTTATCGTTCAAGTATGACATTTCTTTCAGTTGAATCCGCCATCTTTCAAGTATTGACAAGTGTGAACC
>JAAEAF010007711.1:0-28298 GCA_011037195.1 Triatoma infestans
AGATTAAATTGATGAAGGCTAAATTCCAAGCCCAGTCTCAATAAAATCTGTTCAACCAGCTCTACGACAAATTGTATGTAGGTTTCTTCAAAGGCGTAAAACAAGGATAAAGTTTAAAATTTATATTGTACCTGATCAAAGAGGCCGCGACACAGTGCCGACGTTAACAGGTACACTTCAAAAATATTTCCCGTTTATAAATCACGGATATTAAATTTACCCACAATTTTATTACAAAATCTCTATGAAAAGATATATATCTACATAAATAACAAAATATATATAATAAAAAATAATTTTTTTTTTGAAGGGGAGTAAAAATATAAAGTGATTTTATTTGTATGTATGGATATGCGATGTATTCGGAGGTGTGAGAAGATTCGCCGGCTAGAAGAAATGAGTTGAGTTTGGATCCGGCAAAGCTAATATTTACCTTCACAGCCCGCAAACACACCGACTGCTCCTCTTCAGACAGCTGGCGCCACCTACTTGCTACTGCGTAACCTTCCTCTTTCACTCTTTAACCGCTGCTACCTTGATATTTACACAAATGTGTATGAATTCAAAAAAAAAGAAGAAAAAAAGTTTTTAACTAAATACCTTGTGAATGATCAAAAATGGAAATGCACAGACGTTTTCAGTTTTAGAATAAACTTTTTTGTTGATGTTGAGGGCGAGAGTGAATTTGAATTTTCTCTTTTTACTTTTTCCCACTGCATCATATTTTCGAAATTAGCAAGTTTTGAGGTTAAATGATTCAGAAATATAAAATTTCGAAAAATCAGAGGGAGCTCATACTTGACACTCCGTTTAAATAACCATCATCAAATCCGACAGAAAATTTTCGTCAAAATCCGTCATTAGGAAGTGCTACTTAAATAAATACATATTACTGCATCGTGAACATTTTCGATAAAGTTTCTAGCAAATGGTTTGTTTGTTACATATACATATGTATAATAAGAACAGAATACCTCAAAAACGTTGTTGGCGCTGTCTACTGGACTACAATATAATCATACTTGTACTACCTGCCTGGACAGATACTTGTCTCCCCCCACCTATCTCTATGTTCAATATTGGGACAAATGAGTAAAGTTGCATAAAGAAAATTTGATAATTTTATATATAATTGTGTTGACAGCATTCAGAGAAGGTCGTGTGAATGTTTCACACCAGATGTTATAATCTCTGAGCTTCCAAAAATATTTGAGCCGGTTTTGAGAAAATCGCGAAAAAACAAAAACAAATTTAACTCACAGATGTGAAGAGAACAGAATCCTATAGATGGATTTCCTCTGAAACTTAGCAGTTGCGGTGAGGCTATCTAAAAGCAAACCCACACATTTCAGTCAGCACAGCTCACCAAACATGTATTTTCGATAAAAACTCAATTTCGAAAATTTGATACGATTACAATATTCCTATTAAAGCAGTAGGAGAAAGTAACAGGGAACAGGGAACAGGACAACAGGGAATCTATTTTTGGAATGCAGGAAACCTCACAACTCCTCCGGTGAAAATCGATTTTGAGAATGACTGCACTGATTAATTAGTCTATTGAACAATGCACTCTGAAAATGCAGTTTATTTTTTTGCCCAACTTTTGCCAAAAATGAAGTCAGAAATTGGGAAATTCGGTATGAAATAGAGGAATCTGATGTATTTGTAATAAATGTTTTTATTGATTTTGTAACACATGAGTGGATAGCATGTGTGAGGGTGTGTGCGGATGGAGTGGGGGACAGTCCATCTGGTCAAGTGTGCAGGGGTGTGCACTGTATGCATACTGTAAGCTAATCAGTGGGACGGGGGCGACACACTTGTTTTCTTAACAACCTTGTGAATTAATGTGGGAACATGGCCGACTGATGCTCCCTATTTCATGTTAACCTAACCTATGCCAACTTCACAATCAACGCAACCAAACTAGCTTCTGTTTGCAGGTCTGTCAACTTGCACTTCGCCACTAAGAGTAACATTTGGGTGCAAATTTTCAAAAATTGAGTTTTCCCTTTAACAGTATTATCGATAAAAGTTTCAAACACATTTATGTGTAGTGAATATACCAAATTTAAAGAAACCTGTGGATTTAATTATCAAGAACTTCTGGAAAACTGAAAGAAGCATTCCTCAAAGGCGTAGTTCCAGCTAGGCGATTTTCCTCAGAATAACTGCATACTCTTAATAGAGGACAGCTTGACATCGTCCCCTCCCCGCGATTTCTCTAAAATAAATTTTCCTAGAGAAAAAGGTTTCAAATAAACAAGATAGGCCTTCATGTGTAGTGCAATAAAAATATTGTGGAGCCATTTTAGAGAAAACAAAAAATGAAAAATCCTCTTAGTAAAGTTATACTTCCGGTTAAATAATTCCGCCCGATCTAAACGGGAATATCAAGTTCAATTTTTCGTTAAAGAACTGATTCACATATTAACAGACTATTCCTAAAATTTGTTTTTTCGTTTCCAGAGAAACTCAATTTCAAAAATTTGACCAATCGCAATACTTCCTGTTGGAAGCATAAGAGAATAATAATAAAAACAGTTTGGTAAAACGGTATTTCCGGTCAATCGATTTTGGCAGTTATCGTATCCTGCAGTGATTTCTGAACTTGCTGAATATTCAATTTTTTGAGTCAATCTGTCCACAAACCTTCTAGCATTGCAAACACTAAAAAAAAACTGTGGCGTGAAACAGTGGCACGACTGTCTGTTACTCCAGCCAACACAACTGGAACTGGCAAATTGTCTTTAAACTTGAAAATTTTTTTTCAGAGTTGTAACATAAATACAGAATGGTGGGGGTTACATGCTGGCAGACACCCATTTTAATTTACTTAATTTGCAGTCCAGGAGGCAGCGTTAAAAGCATTGAAGGAACTCAAATAACATTTTAAGGAAACGTTATAAAATTTTATCTGTGCAATCAATATTCAAAGTTTAAAGAAAATCACGGTAGCCGTTTTCGAGAAAATTCCAAAAAACTTTATATAAAGTCGCACTACTTGTGGTTAACAGTTTTTCTTCAAATCTTTCAATTGCTGCAATATTATGAGTGGATATTAATAGTACCTACATAGATGACAGTACCATACATTATACTGAATCTTACTTTAAAGGAAACGACAACGCTACTGTTCCCCCCCAAAAATTCAATTTTCCTGGGAAATGTTTCAAATAAAAGTGATAGGTATTTGTGTGTAAATAGTATACAAAGCTTAAAGAAAATCGATAGAATCATTTTCGAGAAAATGGCGAACAACTGAAAAAAATAATTCTGTAATTCAGTTGGCAGTGCTGATTTTGCCCGTATCCTTCGCGTCAGATGTGATGTTAGTACCTAAACGGTATATCCAGTTTGAGCTTCCTGCGAATTTTTGTTTTTGAGATATTTTAGCAAAACCCACACACACAAAACATGTGTGCGAACTCAGGAGACCTCAATACATGCATTTCCGGAGAAAATTTGGCCCGATCGCAATACTTCCTTTTAATAGGAGCTGAGAGAAAGTAGAAAAAATTGCGTTGTCCGCTATTTCCATAAGGTTTTCCTAACAGTGAATTAATTTTAGATTTTTAATTAACATTTTTCTAATTGAAAATTCTATTTTCCACTGGAACAAATAGTACATGACCTCTATCTCACGCTGAACAACTTTTCAATTTTCATCAAACCATTTTACGTATTGTATGGAAATATGAAAAATAGAATTAAAGAAAGTGAAAAAAAGTTGAGATTAAGAAAAATTGCTTGACAACGTTTAATTTAAAAGCAATTGCCTTGTCATCCCACATCACCGAAGAACGATGAGGTAGGTAAATTGGATTCAAGAATGGTTTGGACTGCGATGGATGGTTGGACGACCGTCAACCATGGTGATAAGGGTGAAGAGGTGCGTCTCCAAGATGGCGCTCTAGCTAATTCACAATAGTCGGGAGATATAGCAAAAAAAGAAATCTCCAAATTGAAAAGAAGTGAGAAAAATATAGTGTGCTTTATAGGAGGAAAGTAGAAGAGAGCCAGCCCGTTGGTAAACCTGTTTACTCAGGATGGTTGTGAGCAAGACGAGCTGAGGCAGACATCCTGCACTAATTGGCAATTACTGTCCCCGCCGGCGCGCTATATACTAGGCTTGCCAACTGACTACAGTTAAATCTAGCACATATCGCTCTGTAATCACAAACTATATAATACATCATAAACCAAACAATTTATTTTAGATAGCCTCGAAATTACATTTTGGGTTATTAATTATTTATTATTAAATTATTATTTCTGCTTTATTTGGTTTCTAAAGACTTTTCACTAACTTTTACTTACTGGTTATTGGTCTACCGGAAGTAACACTTTACTGAATGGATTGTTTTTACATTCTTGCTATTTTCTCGAAACGATTTGCTTTAAACTGCTGATTTGCCTTATTAACAGCACATACAAACAGCTACAACCTTAATTTGGAACATTTTTCAGGGAAAATTCATTAAAAGGGATTTTGAGAGAGGGGTGGGGTTGTTTGTTTCTTATAAAGTGTTTTTTTTAGTTCATTATATCATTTTATAATCTATATCAAATTAATTAGAATGAAATTTATCGCATTCTGAATTTGAAGAAAATCAGTTGACCGGAAGTAAGATATCAGAGATTTTTTTTTCAATTTTCTCCATAATATCAACGACTTTCATTAAACTTGGGATACTAACTACACAAACAGAGCACTTTTGTTTGATGATTTTTTCCCGAGGAAACATCTTAGAGAGGTTCTTGGGGGTTCTGGAAGGTGGTCATGCTCTCTCAAAAAATATTCAAGACTAATAAACATATACGGAAAATTGCAAGTTGGAAGAAAGTTGGTCAATTATAACTATGTAAAGTAAGAGAGAGTCGTGTAATTGAATTTGATTTGTTTTTCGTGATTTTAACGAAACTGAGTGCAGATATATTGATAGAAATTAGTATATTTACCAGGAAATGGACTTACTTGCTATTATGGTAACAAGCATGATCAAATATAGTAACTCAGCGAGCTGGCGAATTGGGAATCAGTTTAAGTCTAGTCCGTTTTTCATAATTTGCATAATTCATTTTATCGTGATTTAGATTTATAAATAAATTAGCTCAGCATTTTGATGAAGCCATCTTCACTAACGGCATGCACAATAATTATTAATCTTGCTTCTATCCCTTTGATACTTGCAGAAGAAGAATCTGCCCATCCTTTTGGTACCAAGTGAGCCACATATATAAATTTCATCTGTGTAAGTATCCTATATTTCTATATTCTATATTTCGTGAAGTATCTATAGGTATTCTATATTTCGCGGGGCTAAACAAATAACTAATTCTTATTGCCCGAATTTCGGTTTTTTCTTCAGAATGTGTCTGAAACATTTGCGCCATTTGAATCCCATTAAATGTATAACTTATCGAATACTCTCTTTGTTTCCTTTCAAATTTAAATCTTCCACACTTTTGTTATAAATGGATTTCAATGTAAGACGCTTACTTTCACTTCTGTGAATTGCTCGTCTCAATGCACTTTCGTCCAAATATCAAGAATAGTTTTTGTAAGATTTCCTCGTGATCTTTTTTTACCTGGAGTAGAAAACCTGACTGCTTCTTCTGAATTTGTGCTTTCCGCTATTTCAACTATTCTTCTCAACGAACTTATTAAGAAAACTCCAATCACTTTAGCCGTGGCTTCTATTATTCTATTATTTCGTTTTTGTTCATGTTTTCTTGATTTCTAAGATATGTGAACATGTTAAAAATAACTTCTTCAGTTCGACCACTCAATGTTTTTCCTTGTAATTTAGAAGCCTTTTTTTATAATTTAGTCTTTGAAATGACTTTCAATATAAAATAAAGAATACCAAGCAAGAATCACTCGACAAAATAATAATTCAAACAAGCACCCGTCCCAACCTCATCTCTTACAATGACTTTGCTTTGAATGTACACCGCTTCTAGCGCACTCATTACAATGCTCAATACATTTTGGTCCAACTATAGTAGTAACATTCATTATGTAAACATATACTGTGTAGACAGCAAAACATTTTCTGGCTTGTTTAGATTACGTAAACCGATATGCTGTGTGGAAGGTTATATCTATTTACAATCATGTAGGTAATTAAACTATGGACAAACAAATGTTCAATGCGTTACAGTGTTGCCATTTGTTTATTTCTGTTTTGAAGTAATTTCGAATAGTCATCAAGTTGAACACTAGAAAACATTTTGAACTATCTTTTCTATTTGCTCTGCGTTTATATAACGAGTTTTAGAATAAATTGTTACAGGTTAGCAATTACTATCGATTCACTACCTAATAAATCCGACTCTTGCAATTGATTTAAAAGTTAATTATCAGGCTCTGGACCCTGTAGATCCCTCATGGTAGAATACCTTTTCGGTACTGTCGGCCGAATAAATTGGTAGTATTCCAGTTTCCAAATGCAAGAAGAAGTATAGCTAGGCAGCCTGAACATTTTCTTTATAAAAAACAATAATTTTTCAACTTCTATCTGTTCTGTCCCTTCCCAAACTTGGGCACCGTAACACATTACTGATCTACTTACTGTATTAAATACCTGCAATTTTGATTTATATGAAATATTTTTATTTTCCATAAACTGATGCCACATCAAGTTTATGCCCAATTTGGAATTATTAAGTTTTCTAATGTTTTTTAAATGAAAGTTTTGTGTAAGAATAAGGCCAAGATACTTATAATTCTTGACAATTTCAATTTCTTTATTCTCAAAGAACCATTTTTCATTTTTTGCTTTTTTTGAACCTTTACTAAAAATGACTATTTTGGATTTTACTAAATTAATATTTAGTTGCCATGTGATTAGATATTGTTGAAAGCTGTTGATCAGTCTCTGGCGAGTGTGAGGTTCGGAGGCAAGTATTACAATGTTATCCGCATATGCCATAACTTTTACTCTCACGCCGCATATTCTAATACCTCCTCCATGTATGTAATCTTCTAAGTCATTTATGTACAAAGAGAATAAAGTAGGGCTTAGAACACAACGTTGCTTCACACCAGAAGTAGTATCAAAAGCCTCAGTCAGATTATTTTTACACCACATCTTGCTTTTTGTATTACCCAATAAACCTTTTAAAACATTAATCATCCTTGTTGACAAACCATATTGAGATAATTTAAAGAGCAAAGCTCTCCTATTTACGTTGTCAAATGCTGATGATAAATCCACAAGAAGGCATAAACTTTTACTCTTTTATGTTGCAATTTTGTATTAAAAATATTTATCACATTAAATATGTTATCCAGTGCACAAAAATATTTCCTAAACCCAGCCTGGAAATCATTGAGTATATTGATTGGGTAATATTGAGTATCATTGAATATTTATCCACTTTGGTATTCTTTCAAGCAAGAGACCTAAAATATTTTGCCTATCGCGTTGTTGAAAAAGATTCCTCTCTAGTTTTGCACTTGGTTGACATTACCTTTTTATGTATAGGAAATATTATTGATTCCCTGAACGAAGTAGGTATGTTAGCAGTTAAAAATATTTCATTGTAGAATTCTAATAGTTCATCCAAAAAGTCTTGCGCTGCATATTTAAAAAATTCCGATGAAATTCGATCCAACCCAGGTGCTTTTCCATTTGTCACTTTTTGGAGGACAATTTGCAATTCATCTGCTGTAAAGAGGTTATCTCAATTTTCATCAAACACATAAGGTTCGGCGTACTGTACATAACTGTTCGGCAATAGATTGCACATCGCTGTCACCACCAAAACAGATTTGCAAAATATTCCACCCATCCATTAGCTGTAATAGACCAGG
Source organism: Triatoma infestans (assembly GCA_011037195.1). NCBI lineage: Eukaryota > Metazoa > Arthropoda > Insecta > Hemiptera > Reduviidae > Triatoma > Triatoma infestans. The sequence continues at coordinate 7,826 of JAAEAF010007711.1, forward strand.
TTGAATAGAGATACTTTTTCTTGAAAATGTTAATTGTATCCCAGAAATCTTTTGTATTAGTAGAACTATTAATTGTAATCACAAAATCCAGATGGTATTCCTTTTTCTTTCTTAAACAGATCTGTTTATATTCCTTATTATATTGCAGATACAATATCCTATACATTAAGAGATTACTCTTTTTGTATTTTCTAAGATATTTAAATGTATTTTTACGAGCCTGTTGGCACTGCCTATCATACCATTTTTCCTTACTCGTATTTTGATTTCTGTGGGTACGGCTTGAAGATTTTTTTATGATGTCGCATAAAAAATTTGTTTTTCATTAATATCCGTTGGTGTATACTTTACAGAATTCAAGAAAAATTGTAATTTATATTGAAGTTTTTTTATGTTGAATTTCCAATTTATCTTAGGACAGAGAAGAAGGCAATGTCCACTTTATTTCGGCTATTAACGCCAAAATATAAACTTTTTGCTTTAGACGTAAATTTTGGAAATATTTACTGCAATTCCAGAGTTCTAAATGACAATTTTGTTTCTAACGTTATATTTTTACTAAATATTGGTTAACTATCATCCCTATTATTGCATTTTGCAGTCTAAGTAACTATACATTTTAGAGAGAAGCCTAAATGTGCCCTCTCCCAGAATCTAAAATAAATTTTCCCTGAAAAATGTTTCAAAAAAGTGATAAATACAGCTGAAGGAGATTGAAAGCTTTCTGTCGGATATCCGTATATCACCCAAATGAATTTCAAGTTTGAACTTCCCACGATTTTTCGTTTTTGGTATATACTGTTCTCACTCACAGCATTTTCTAAGTCATTTTTTGGAGTGCGAGGGTTGTCCAAATTTTCATTTTTAGTGAAAACTCAATTTCGAAAATCTAACACAAATGCGATACTTTCTTTTACAGTACTAAGGGAAAGGAAAAAAGTTGTTTTCAGGGAACAAATGCTACCTAAATCATTATAAACAGAAAATTCTGCTGCAATGTTCAACCTATGAGGTATTTTGTGATTGGTAAAACCAACTGTAAATAATTGATTGGGTTAATCAGCTGATTAAGTAAAATAAATAATAAATACATGTATTTTCTATTTCCCGAGAAAAAGCTGCACATGCTTTGTTTATCTCCATTCAATATGGACTATTGGCTGTTTGTATAAAAAATTAGGATATAATAACTATGTAATAGATAACATTTTTATATATATATTGGACAGTGGCGTAACAAAATTTATTCGGGCCCGCCCGCAAAAAAATCACTCGGACCCCCCTCCACCTCCTTAATTTTTCCCCTGTCTTATTACCACATAGACCAAATAAAAAAATGAGGAAGTGAAACTTTATAATTACTGTGCTGCGGTACTTACATTTCAGCACCTCGGCGGACATCACAGGAATCGGGCTGCACGTCGAGCTTTCTGAGAGGCGAATGCTACCAATTTCACTGACATCAACACTTTTTGCCTTTTCACTTTCTATGCTTAGAACACTTAGCCCCCCGAGTATGTCTTCCGACATAGTACATCGAAGATAATTTTTGATTAGTTTTAATTTTGAAAATGACCGTTCAGCGGAAACCACAGTGACAGGCAAAGTGAGAAACAAATAAACTGCTGTGCATAAATCTTAGAATCTGGTCGGAAAGTTCAGATGAAAGGTCATCTTCTTATTCGTTTAAGAGATTTAGTGCTTCGATCTGTATTTCTTCTTCTGAAGCAGACGACAAAAATCGTGGGGTAAGTACTTTGAAATAACTGGTTACATTATTCATGCCTTCGAATCTGTTTTTGAGTTGACCAATAATTATATCCAAATCCCATTAAAACAGTTATTTTGAAATGAGCTTCTGGATACATTAATCGCTCATCTTCACAAATTTCATCAAAATGCCGTTTAACTCGTCGACGTCTTCGATTTTCAAATTTTGGAGTAATGCCCCATTTATCAGAAAGAGAAATTGCTACCAACCTTGCTTTATGAAAACTGTTTCTATAATTAGATAACTCAAGAACAGCGTTATTTAAAAGGATTAATGCCTCTCCAAGTTCGAAATCTTTCGACTGAGAATACGTGAAACGTAACTTGTGACTTCAAGTATTTTACTTTGCAATATACTATGAAAACGGGGACAAAATTTTCAAGCCGATTTTTCAAAGCAACGCTTCTGATCTTTCTTCGCCTTTCGTGGTTTCTAATGTTATTCTTGAAAGGGCTTTCATGACATTCACATATGAATAACGCAGCGATTTTACGGTCTGAAAACGCGATGACCACCTAGACAGACATAGCTTTTTAAGTGACGGAGAACATGACAAAAGTTCCCACCTCTTTATACATGACTAAAAAATATATATAACTTTTCAATTGTTTCATAGAACCGTCTGGCTGCCTGCGTCAGTTAAAACAAGATTTAAGTTATGAGCAGCACAATGAACATATTTAGCGGTCCTTTGCTTCTTCTCTATACGAGATTTAACACCATTGCAGATCCCTGACATATTTGCTGTCCCATCGTACCCTTGACCTCGGCATTTATTTAAGGATAATCCCCTTTTCTTCTATCGCCTTTGAGATCTCAGATTCTAGCCTAGAACCACTTTGGTCCTTAATTTCTTTGCAACCTAAAAAACTCGTTAATTTTCACTTCACACGGTCTACCTGATTCCTCTTTGGAAACTGTAACGTTCCTGAACTCTTGGCTTAATTGGTCTTTTTTTTGTAATATCCTATGTTGTGTCGATTATTACTGAGAAAAAAGAGGCTGATTTAATATCCCTAACTTTTTCTATTTCAACTTTCCTTGACAACAATTCTATTAGTTCATTTTGGATAGAAGGGCTGTCACATTTTGTGATAGACAGGGATCTGTCAGTTCCTTTCCGCCTTTGCGCCAGTTCTTGCAATATAGGATCATATTTTGACAAAAGGTCGATTATAGCTAAAAAATTTCCACTGTTTTCACATCCTACTTCTTCTCTATGTCCTGGAAAAGCAAGATTGTTAGATGCTAAAGTTAATGTTACATTGATTGTGCGCTCCAGTACCAGTTTCCAGAAATCGGTTTCCTTTCTAATTTGGGAATCCAAATGCATTTTTCTCTCTCCAGGAGTTATAAACAACACACGCTTTCAAATGTAAACTACTGGTTTCATGTCGAACTATGTTCATGGACAACCCTTGCCAGTCACGTACTCCTTGTCTCCATGCCGACTGAATAGAAGACGTATTTTCTACAAATAACCAACATGGCAGACAATATACCGAATCACTTTTTGGCAAGTAACACAACCATTCCCTCAAAATTTTCTGGCCGGTTTTTATAGTTTTATGATAAAATATAGTGGGAAAACTTTTATTATTTTGATTTTTATCTTTTGGGAAAGAGGCATTTGGTTGATACGGCCCTTGTCTTACTATCCTAATTTAGTATCACTGTCAATATCTAAGGGAAAATCAGCTCGATCATACTCTTCAGTTACATTAGTAACACCTATCCCGAAATTGACGTCATCACTGAACGCCGAAGGAACAGTTTGTAAACAGTCACTTTTTTCATTATCGCTATTATCCGAATTACGCGTGTCACATTCACTATGAGTGGCAGCATGCAGAATTGTCACTTTTCACTTCCGTAGTAGAACCAAGAGGGAAAAAAGTATCTATTTTCACTAATTTACTCTTAGCGTTTTCAATTTCCCTCTTCCTCTTCCGTTTTTGGGCCCCACTTACATGCTCATTATGTTGTTTTATATGGCTTCATTTCAGTAATGTTAAATAACAATTAACTCAACCACCAATCACTGACGGTCACTTTTCATATATTGCACTAAACTAGCCCATAAGGAAAAGATGGCTTTAGTCTGGCAGTAACATTGCCAGTATTTAAACTTGAATATCTGAACCTATCTCAGACAGGTTGTCAATAATACTAAAAGTTCATAATAATTATTTTCCTGAGTCGCTAACCTAAGCATAGCCACTCAGACAAACCTGTCCTCAGACAAACTGAGACAAAGAAGCGAGGCAACAATCAATCGTTTGTTTACAATCAAACGAGAAGGCTAGCGGTGTGGAATTTCAAAGGAAACAATGTAACAATTGAAGTGGTATCTACCGGTATGTTATTAATTTCGAACTTAAGTTCTTTATAGTCCAAGGTATTACTTTTTTGTATTGCGCGCAATGAAAAGCTGTTTTTCTTAATGTGTTTTGGAAAAATAAAATTTTAAATTTCTTTAAAAATTTTATTTTTTTTCAAAATTATCCCGGGCCCCTAAACACACGGGCCCGCCCGCATCGCGGGCCCGTAATTTATGCCACTGATGTTGGATATAATTATGTTAATAGCAGGCTGTGGTGATGGATATGTGATAGTCAGACAGACAGATCGATGTGACACACTGATGTAATGTCAGTAGATCCCGCGCCACTACTCTTCTCGCCACGACCACATCAATCATCTGTCTGCCACCAGGCTGCGTCTTCAATATTTATTTCTTATATATATTTACCTCCATTACTTGATATTTTGCTTTCAGGCACTCCACAACTGAAAATTCTTCTTAGAAACTGTCTGGACATTTTTCAGTTAATATAAAAGCTGAAGCGTTCGTTCAAGGTAACGTAAAAGGATAGAACAAGATGTTTGATTTTTAATTCTTTTAATTACGTTGAATTTTCACGTTGCTAGGCACAACGGACTTCACCACCTGACGGCAGATAAGGCAAAGTCAACTATAACCTTCAACAGTTAGATTTCCATTCAGTTAATTTTTAATAGGTTATTGTTTTTTCACTCGTTTAATAATCAATGTATCTCGCACTGTTTTTTGTTTTTATAAATAAGAGAATAAACAATAAATGATTACTATCTCTTATCGCTGTAGAGGAGTATGTATTGCCATTTGTTTCTAAATTATGATTACACCAAAAAATAGATGCTATTAAATGGTGCTTTGATTAAAAAAGAATTTTTTTTTTTAGCTAAATGTCTAATATTTTTTGTAACATCATTTTTTGTAACACATTAAATCGGAAGAAGAACCACATGTTATTGTGGTTAGTTACCACCGCCGCTTACAACATGCAGAAAACACTAATTTTTTGGTGGGTTCTGGGAAAGCAGTAACGCTAATCTTTCCTGTAAGTGCCACTTCAGTACAGTTGACGGTTCTGTTACCAACATAGTATTGAGGTCCGCTTTATGCAAGTTTAAGAAACATCAGAAATATGATTTTACGGATTAATAAGTTTTGCAAGTCTTTAGATTTTTCTCAACCAGCTGCACATTATATAATCTTCTGTAAAATATATATATCCGAAAATTTGAATTTATGGCATTTGTGGGTGAACTGAAAAATAGATTTAACTCTAAAATCACAACCACTGTATTTCGCCTACGATCAGGCGCCATTTGTTCATGGTTTCATCCTAAATTTAGTAAAAATTTCAGATTTGAAGCAAATTTTGTAAATCATTCATATTAAATTTTATTGATTTGTTTTTATTAGTAATGAGTGTAGGCAGCAGTAGTTTACATATTTCCTACCAGTGGCGGCTACTGGTATTCGCGATTGGGCGACTGAACCCCCAGATATTTGAAAAAAAAAATTAAATAAAAAAGTAGCAAATTTTCTTATTATTTTATTTTATATTTCAAAATCAAAAAAATATTTTCATTTCTATATTAGTTACGAACATTAAGTCACAGTAAAAATTGCATATATTGGTCTGATTATACAATTGTTTATAATAATCAAAAATCAAATAAATTAATTAATTAATAATTTTGTTGTCAAATCAGAGAATCAGATATAAAAGAATAGGAACGTATATACTGATAGGAGCTCCTCTAATATGTTTGTATAATGAATTGTACACTAGTGAATTGTATGTATATCAGGAGATTTATGTAAATTTAGGAAGTTGGAGGTTCACAGTTGGGCGTCGCGCTGGAGAATTTTATATATACATGTATGTCTGTATATATACAAAATTTCTTTGTGTTAGTATAGAAATGTGTATATTCTTATTACCTTTTTTAAAATAAGAGTGAGGGTTAAAAGCGCGTTGAACATTACTTACGATCTTACGAACGAATCTACCCGATATTACCCGGAGTTATTTGCCATTCCACATTTCAAATTACTCATATTCGATATTTTTACTTTCTTTTACTCCTAGTAAGAGGAAGTATTGTAATCTGTCAAATTTTCGATATCGAGCTTTCACCGGAATTATCCGTTTTGAGCTCCTTTGAGTCCAAAAAAGTGGTTTTTAGCAAATGGTCTGTGTGCGTGTGTGTGTGTATGTGTGTGTGTATGTGTGTATGTGTGTGAACAGCATAGCTCAAAAAGAAAAACCGTAGAAAGTTGAAATTTGATATTCCGTATACGTATCCCCATGGGATTTGACCCTACGTTATCTGTAAAAATTCCTCAACCGGAAGTACCACTTTACTAGTTTTTTTTTTACTTTTTGCAATTTTCTCAAAAACGGCTCCGACGATTTTCTTCAAACTTGGTATATCAACTACACATACAAAGAGCTACAACTTTTATTTGAAACATTTCTCTGGGAAAATTCATTTTAGTACAGTTGTGGGCGAGGGGTGGGGTTAGGTTTTCAGCTAAAGTGCTATTTCAGTTTATTAGACAATTCTATCATCTGAATAATGTTAATTAGAATTAAATATGTTGTTGAAATTCCGAGTTTGAAAAAATCGGATAACAGGAAGTGCGTTTACTTTACTACTTTCACTAAATGATTTTTTCACTTTTTCGCCATTTTCTCAAAATTGCTCCGACGATTTTCTTGAAACTTCTTATATAAACTAAACATACAAAGATCTATAACTTTTATTAAAAACATTTTTCTGGTAAAATTCATTTAAGGGCACTTTTAGGGAGGAGGTGGGGTTATATTTTTCCCTAAAGTGCTCTCATAGTTGATTATACAATCCTATCATCCAAAGAAAATTAGTTAGAAATAAATAGATGGCCAAAATTCTGAGTTTCAAGAAAATAGTAAAACGGAAGTAAACTTTTATGAACAGTTTTTTCAGTTTTCGACGAATTTCATTAAATTTGATACACAAACTATAAAATTTGTCAATTATAATATTGAGAACTGGAGTAAGAGAAAGTTGTGTGAGTGTTTCATCCCAGACTTTTTGTGATGTGATGTGCCTATGCCAATGTGTGGATTTTTATCTATTATATTTATATTTATATATTATTTTTATATTTATCAAAATTTGATGTTGGTATTGGTACTTAAAACATGACTAAGATATATGACCCAGCAAAGAATCGATGCTAACTCAATGACATTTCCTTTGAACCGGAACACTTTATATAGATAATACAAATTTCCGTTAATTTAACCACTTTATTTTCGAACTCAAACGGTACAACTTTTTTTTCCACAATCCTTCCCTGGGTGCCCACTGACAGATTTATTGTTAATTTAACATATTTAATTGTAGGGGAGGGATGTAAGTTTTTACCTGGCTTTTAGCTTACTTTATGATTTCTATCTAGCCAAACTGCTAATAATGATAGGTAGTGTAAGTATTAAAAAAAAAAAATGTTGAACCCCCACATATCCGAGTCAGGAGCCGTCACTGTTTCCTACACATGCTCAGATGGGTGAATATCTGAGCAGTATATACTTGACAGCATTCATAGATTAATTAACCCGCTTCTCTTAGAGTTGTGTACACCCTAGCGAGCAACCAACCAATATCATCATTTCAGTATTAATTGTTAACAAAGAACACCATGATTTGAATGTAAAGATCAAGTGCGCCCAAAATTCATTAGAGGTCGCCCTTTTATTGTCCTTGAGATATTTTCAACGTATGACTGCGTTCAAAATATTAAAAACAAGTGCTTTGGTCTGAGTTAACATTCGTTTAATATTACGACAGTTTCCAAGATAAGAACCTTTTTCTACAAAAGAATACCATGTTCTGTAAGTTGGACCACGGTCCGTGTATAGAATTTGATATTTAAGATACTTTATTCTTTCAGGCTTCTGCAGCTCTGTCATGCAAAACACCAACGGTCTTCGCATTGAGACGGCGTCATCGATTTGGGATAAACGAAAATTTAGCCTATTTTGCTACAGGTTTCTTCAGAGTAGCTACTGGCTTGATTACTAGACAATCTCTACTAGAGTGGATGGCTATAAGAGGCGCGGGACTCTATCTTGCGGCTGAGTGGCTATAGGTAGTGAGCGGGGCTTCTCTCCCATGCATGTGATAAGCGGTTGTACGACGAGATCTAGGTCCCCACTAACTGCCTTGTTTTGTTCTGGAAAACCGTTATTTCTCTTTTTTCCGTCTCTAAGCAGTGGTAATCATGTTCTGCTCAGGCCTGAATACATTATCTTCAATTTTTGCAGTTTTGCTTATTCTCATTTTATATTGCCTCGTCCATATTTGGGCAAGGACTTTGGTGTCCAAAAACTTTATGGTGTGTCAGGTTAGAATATGCTCTTTGAATCGTGTTGTGGCAAATCTCTTGGTCTACCCTATGTACTTTTGTTCTACAGCTTCACGGTCAAGTTTTGTTTTTACATACATACAGACGATCGCTAAAAACATTTTATTTTCATGTTTAGGGGATCTCAAAACATATACGTACCCCGGTGAAAACTCAATTTCGGAAATCTCTAATTAGGAATAAAAGAAAGTAAAAATAAAAAACAAAGTTGGAAACTGCCACAAGATTTTCTTTTGCTCTCACTCTCATATTTACATGTTGACAAATTGTTTAGTTTACAGAATTTGAATAATTAATTTAATTGTCGATGAGGAAAAAAACTTTTTAAAGAGTCTAAGATAAACTAGATGTATTTTAAATAATGAGAGTGTAAAAGAGATGATGGAGATAAAGAAGACGGATAGAAGAGTAAGCTTACATGGCACTGTCATGTAATTAAAATGAAAAAATTGGAGTAGCTTAGCAAAATTGAAAAATGGACCCTGCACGAAAGTTGAAAACGCGGAAGGATAAGAAGGCAGTGGTAGAGAAGAAGATGGCGGCATGAGAGCTACGACCAGTTGACTGCAGTGACAGCCCTTGTTGGAAGTGTGCCCTTGATTCGGACGGCAACGTTTGGAATAAGGGTGAAGCGAAGAGAAAGATTAGGCAATGAAACAGTCAATGAATAATGAACTGAAATTGCAATTTTGGTGGCAAGCATTTCCCAAAGTGCATCATGTTTGAAGAAAATCTAAAAAAAATATTTTAAAAAAAAATTAAAGAAGTTGATATTTCGAGGTCATCCGATATTTAACAGTTTGTTGGAAACTTTCTGACAGATCTTCAGGGGAAATCTTGCGATTTTACTTTTTTTTTTTTGAGTTTGTACTCATATGTACCTACAAACCAACCAGTTTGTACTCATATGTACCTACAAACCAACCAGTTTGTACTCATATGTTTCCCTCAAACCAACCAGTTTGTACTCATATGTACCTACAAACCAACCAGTTTATATATAACAAAAAAAAGAGTGAAAAACTCTGTTATCAATTCTAAAAAAAAAGGTCTGTATTTCCCTTGTAATTCAATTTCAGAAATTCAGCCTTAATGTATTCTTATAATGATATAACTGTAGAAGAAAGTAAAAAAAGGAGGTAAAAGTTGTCCAACATGGTTATATAATGGAACAGATTGGTACTACACTAACTGGGCAAAACTTTAAAAGGATTTCAATTTTATCTGGCCAGGGTTATAATTTTTACAGTTAAATTGTACAGTTTTATCTTGTTCCAGTCCGGCGGTTGGATGCTAAAAAAAAAAACAAGAATTTTTAATAAAGCAGTATGGAAGCTGTATTAAAGTTTTATTTAACTATTTACCAATAAAAGTAAGACTAGAAATATATATAGAAAAAATGGAAGGAGAAGAGAAGATATTTGTAAAAATCCTTTCTTTTTAGTGGGAGAGAGATGTGTGTTGGTAGAGTGGGCAGGGGGAATGCCACTGCTTAGAAGGCAGTGTCAAGGAGGACAGTGGCGCTCCAGTGTTTACTTCTTAATGGAGCATTGAATTATTAACGCACGCCTGTTAGTTAAGGAGGCAGTTTAAATTCATGGCAACTTCCCTTTACCGAGCTCACTTCCAGTTGCTGTTACCGGCTGTATCTTCTCGCCCGCCAGCTACATGTCCTCCCACCCTCTCTCCGCTTGTTCTTCCCAGTACTACAACTTCCTTGCTTCCTACTTTCCCCTTTCCCTCTGTTTTCTTTCTATCTGATCTCCTTCCTCCTCAAACATTACAATGCTCTCTTTAAATTCACTCAGCTAAACAAATGCAACATTTCTACCACTTTCTTTTTATAGTACAATACTTTTTCTTTTTTTGGCAGATCTTCATCTGCACAGTGAAGACTTACGCGATATTTGGAGAAAAGAGAAATAAAATGGTTTCCGAAATAGAAAACATTAAATAGAAAATTCATACGTACATACATACTACAAAAGTGTTAGGTATATTGCTTAACTGCTCTGATGGTTATTGTTTAATCAGCATTATTTTTGCTATCATTTTTATTAAATATAAATGTAGTGCATGTTTTGGGGCTTAATTGGAAGACAAACTTAGGTTGAGTAAAGTTATACTTACTGGAACACTGTATTAAGTGCGAATAATATATACTACAAGGACTTAATACTGTAATATCTTAGAGGGAGAGTATCTCATTTGAGCCACCGTCTAACATCAGCGTTCAATGTTTGTCACTCTGCCAGCCAGTCTGTCACTCTCTTCTCACGTTATATATTCTCTCTCTAAAATATTAACAGTGTAAGATACTTGTAGTGTTTATAAATCGCACAATACAAACAGTGTTCAATAAGTCTAACTTTACTCAACCTAAGTTTTTCTTCCAATCAAATCCCAAAAAATCCACGACAATGATAAAATTGGAATACAATTATTCCGGGAGAGTGATTTATTTGCCAAAATATTCCACAAAGATGGTCGGTCATCTGGAGGTGTCGCTCAAGAGAGGCTTTTATAGATCGAAGACCGAGACAAATGGGGAAAACTAACTGTGGTGCTCCAGGGACCTTTGCACTGTTGACTAAAGTTTGTAATAAAGTAAAATTTGAATAAGTGGTTGATAATTGTAAATAAAAATGACCAAACTCGGAATTTTGGAGTAAGTTGTTCAACATGGAGAATAAGAAGAGGCTGTATGATGCGTTCGTGAAAAATGCTACCCTTTATGCTGTGGAGACGTGGAATTACCACCAGCTCCCCGTGTTAGGGATGGATTTCTGATGTTAGAGAAGGTGCTGCCGTATTTTCAGGATGTGGCACATACCCAACACGGAAATAAGCAGACGCTTTGGAACGGAGAGAAATATCTCTCTCTCTCTCTCTCTATACGAAACAGAGTCTCGAAAGTTAAAGTGGTACGGTCGTGTAATGCGCATAGGAGAGGAAGGAAAGGCCGAGAAAAACTTGGATGGAGGGATCATAGAGGGCATGTCAGCAAGAGGTCACCGGAAAGAACTGTGCCGGACAGACGAGATTTTGACCATTGGAATATGATTTGCAAGAATGTCAGAACAAAACAAAACAAACAAAATAGTTCTCCATTTATAAGTTTGTGTCGATTTTTTATTATTTATTTATTTCAGCACGCCTCACACAAAGTATTGCATGCACTCTAAATCAATATACACTTAACAGAACATTAACAAAAATATATATATACAAAAAACAACATAAAAGATACTGACACAAGAACACATAATACGCACGAAAATATATATACACAAAAATATATATATAAACAAAAATATAATATACAAAAATATATATAAACAAAAACAACATAAAAGATACTGACACAAGAAACACATAATACGCACGAAAGTAGTAAATTAGTTATCAAGTAACACAGATTAAGAAAATAACATACTATTATGTACAAGACAATAATTTGTAATATATTTAATTTAACTTGATAGATTTAATACATTTAACAAAATGATGATGTTTCTTTTAAAACTAAGTTTTTATGTGCATAAAATGATAGGCCTTTCAAAACAACTTCCGCTAGCAATTTAGCTCTTTGGGGTTCCCAATTTGGGCAATGAAAAATTAGGTGGTCCGAAGTCTGGGGAGTTTCATTGTTACAGGGACATGCTGGAGACTGAGTAATTTTTAAGTTGTAGAGGTATGATTTGAAGGCGCCGTGTCCGGTTATAAATTGGGTTAAAATAAAATTCGATTTATACCATGGAGAATTTAATCTGGATTTTATGGAAGAAAAATATTGCTTAGTAAAAGCACCTTTGATTGTGTTGTTCCATTGCTGATCCCATTCTTCTAATATTGTATTTTTTAATGTTTTTTTAAAATATGATAAACGGTACTTAGAGAAAGATGAAGGTAATTCCAAGTCCATTGCTGCGGTCTTTGCATTAGCGTCAGCCAGTTCATTCCCTTCCACGCCCGTGTGGGCTTTTACTTTTTTAATTAACACTGATGAACCCGTAGACTTTATTCTCTCTATATTTCTATGGATGTCACCAATCATCACCGAACGATTTTGTTTTTTATTCAGAAGTTTAATAGATACATCACTATCTGTTTTTATAATTATGTTAAGAGAATTTAGATTTTTAAGGATCCACTCGGTGGCTTTTAAGATGGCCAGCTGTTCGGCCTGGTTTATGGAACAACATGACTCTAGCCTATACTTTTCTACAGCAATAATCTCGTTACCAGGTCCCACAACCACAATAGCACATCCTACGTTAGTACCGATCCTGCTGCCATCTGTGTAAATTTCTAGAAAGCTTGAACTGTTTATTAAGTTAAAACTGCTACTACTAAATTCATTAAATCTGTTGTACAAACCAGGGTGAATATACGTTTCTGTGGTTAGGGGAGAGTCCCAATCATTTATGTCTAACCCTAATATTGACTTATTCTCTTTAATCAGGGAGTATAATGAAACGATTTCTTTTATTTTTAAAGTCACGGGAACAACACCGGCTAACAGACAGCAAGCTTCAAATGAAACTATAAACTGTCCTGTATGATTTTGTTATGCGTAAATTTATATTACGTTGAACCCTGTCTAGTATTAGTTTGTTTTGTGTCGATTATGACTCAAACATAAAAATAAAAAGTATTCGAAATGAAACACTCGTGCGATTTTTCTCTTTCTGTAATCATTACGATTCTCAGATACAAATATTTATTAAACTTGGAACTTTTACTAATTGATTAGTTAGGTTAAATATTACATAGCTTGTATGGGAAACCCTTAAAGCTTGTTGGTTTTTCTGGCATAAGGAGTTACGTGATTGTGACTTCATTTTAGTTTACCAGACAGCATCCGAATCTCAATGTCCAACAAAACTTCGAAAAACTGAAAAGAAAATTGAGTAAAGTTGCACTTTCGGCTAATGATTTTAGCCTAACACCTGTTGCGGAATACGATGATGGTACCAAAACGGAATGTCTAGTTGTGCTTCTTGCGATGTTTTTGTTTTTGAGATATTTTTTATTTACACACAAATACACACACACACTTTACACATGATACACTCACATAAACACATTCACACACTCTTCTTGCAAATACAGGCTAATCGCTAATAACATTGCTATTGATATTCAGGGAAGCTCAAAATATATATATATTTCCGGTGAAACTCAATTTCCAAAATTGACACAATCACAATACTTCCGCTTAAATAACTGGCGTGAAAACTTAATACGATTTTCTTTACCACCAATTCTTACAATTCTATTAAAAAAAATTCTTCTTAAGTTGGAGTTTTTCTGTTTGTTGTCCAGACATTAACAGTCGGTATCATAAATTTGATTAACCAGAAATGCGAATTTTCAAAATTGGTTTCAGTTTTTGAGAACTTTCTTGAAAAATTAATATTGGTAATTGTTTAATTAGTACTATCTTCTCGACGCTAGGGAAGTCGTTACTTCAAGGATGACTGTCATTGTTATTTTTATTTATTTTTTTGGAGATGGGAGTTTGTGCACTGCGACCAAAAGAGATCTATTGTGCCACCCCAATGTGTCTCCCAGGGGTGAGACCATTCATCTTCAGCACCCCTTCTAGACTAAGGGCTCCGAGGAATCTTCGGATCTGGGAAGGTTCTAAAGAGGGCAATCTTCCTCCAACGGCTGCTAACTACTCAGACTTCTGAAACTTCGCTGGATGATAACATCGCAGCCCGTTAAAAGGTGTCTTAGAGTCTTCTCCATTTCCACATAAAATCTGAGGTGCTATCAAGTTCTAGGCCCAGCTTCTTCAGGTACCTCCTGAGTATTAAATGCCCCCTGAAGAAACCCATCAGCATGTGAAGCTTATTTTTACTCTGACTGGTGCACGCTACGGCTATATTTGGTTATGACCGCCCAGGCAAGTTTTAGTTTGCTGAACTTGTGGAATAGTTTTCCACAGCTGTGATCACTTCAGTTTCTCTTCATTTCTGAGCTCTTCTCGAAGAGACTGGTCACTTATTCCACAGGGATTAGACCCCAATAAGAGAGATGCAGCCCCTTTCCTTACCAGAGTGTCAGCCTTCTCATTTCCTTCCATACCAAAATGCCCTGACACCTAAAATAGGGTAACTCTATTGTTCTGGCCCAGGACTTTGAGTTTACCAATGCATTCCCAACCAATTTTTGAACTGATGACATATGAGCAGGTATTCTCTTCTGATACTCAGCTTTGAACAAAAATTCTTAACAAAGTTGTACTTCTTAGTCATTCCATCCCTAAGGGAAGTCCCAAAAGGGAAGCTGGCAGATAGGAATAAACACTTCTTATGCCCTCCTTGGAGAGGAAGGGCTTCTGAAAAGAACTCCCTTTGACTCCCTCTCGACCACAAGATGAAAGGGTGTGAGATTGAGAATAACCTCACTCCCAGCTATGGGACAAGTCCTCATTGCTCCCTTAATGCATAAACATGCAAGAGATGGCACTTTCGCAAAATTTTTCTTGGTTATGGCTGACCTGAGCTTACTTGCCCTGCCACGCTTATATGCCCATCACCTATATATTTAGGTTGGCACAACTGAGTCCTAATTTCTAGTTTAAAGAAAAATCTGTTGTGATACACGATTTTCTCTTACTGCAGAGAAAATGACAAACTTAATAATATGACATTTTTGAGGAAAGCATAACCTCCCCCCCCCACCACCCTTAAACTTCTTTAAATGAACTTTTTAGGAAAACCGTTGCAAAAAACTTATAGAATCCCGTATTCATGGGAGCATATTTCATTTTAATTAATATAATTTAGATAATAGAATTGTATGATAAAAGGAAATAGCACTTTATGGGAAAACATAAACCCATCCTTCCACCAAAAGCAGCCTTAAGTGAATTTTCCCAGAGAAATGTTTCAAATAAAAATATAGCTCTTAGTATGTGAAACTGATATACCAAGTTAACACAAAATCGTTAGAGCAAAAATCGCAAAAAATGATCGAAAAAAAACATTCACTAAAATGGTACCTCCGGTAGAGAAACTTTGACAGATAACTCGGATTAGCCTTCTATTCTCACCGTGATTCGTTAATTATTTATAGCTAATTATTTCTTTGAAAAACTAGTTACAATTTTTTTTACTAACTTCCCGTTCGTAGGTAGTATTTTATAAATTATAGAATTGTGCAATAAAATTTTGTTAATAAAAAAAATGCAAAAATCAAGTTATTTGCAACACAATATTTATAGCCTTATATAATTAATACGAGATATAAAGAAAAAATTCAGAATTTTCATTCCATTGTAGAAAAAGAAAGCAAAAGTGTGTTAGGAGGAAATGTAAGTCCGCCATTTTGTATTTGGCCGTTTATATTAATGAAACAAAATAAAATTTATGTTAAACACCCATAAAAATTTCTCCAAGGAATTCACAATATTCTGTTAAAAAACTTTTCTAAGACCTGGAGTTTTTAGCTATTCAGTGTATGTATGTGATGCAGCCCTTAATTTTATGTATGCGACGCAGTCCAGAAAGTATTGAAAGAATACTATAAAGATGGATATATATATACATTAGCTAATTCGATCAAAATCTAGTTTCTCGCAACATAAAAAAAAAACTGATGTGACTTACGATTCTTTAAGTGTTTAAGACCGTCCCATTTTTATGAAGAAAATCACAAAAACCTGAAAAACCCATTTAATAATGTCGTACTTCTGGTCAACCGTTTTCTTCAAACTGGGAATTTTGGCAACTTATATAATTCTAATTAATATTATTTAGTTGAATTGTGTAGCAAATTGTTGAACTAAAATAGCACGTTAGAGGAAACCATAACCCCACTCCGCCTCCAAAATTGCCCTTAAATGAATTTTCCCAGAGAAATATTTCAAATAAAAGTTATAGCTTTGTGTGTCTAGTTGATATACCAAGTTTAGAGAAAATTCTTTGGCAAGGTTTTCGAAGAAATCGCGAAAAATATGAAAATACAAATTCAGTAAAGTTCCACTTCCGGTTAAGGGATTTTGCCTGAAACCTTCCTGTCAGATGCGGGGTGTTGCACAAACTGAATACCAAGGCTGAGCTTTTCATTTTTGAGATTTTTTGTTAAAATAGGATGTGAAATATAGAGGGTTGGTTCTAGGTTATTGGCGTGCTCTTTACCTCCTATCTGCTTGGGTTAGTAGGTTACTACTTGTCCTCCCACCATCTCTGTATTCTGTTAAGACAGATGAGCAAAGTTGAAGTTTTAAGAAAAATTGTCCTTTTGTATATAATTTTGTAATACTAAGAATAAGAAAAAGTCGTATGACTGTTGATTTTTCATATTTAAAGCTATTCTGGTCAAGTATACAGAAACAATTTCCAAAAACCACTTTTTCGTGATCAAGGGACCCAAAAGATGCGTTTCCGGTGGTTCAGACAGTACGCAATACAGCGAGAGAAAGTCTTTCGATACATAGAAGACAGTCTCACTGGTCTTTTTACTGTTTTTAGTAACGACTAAACTAGTGATGTGTTTATAGTGATGCGCAGCGAAAAATGGGGGAGGTAATCAGTAGTCAAGGAAATATATTATAAATATACGAGTGGTTTTAATCTTAGCAGTAAATCTTGGTGAATGTGTACAAGCGTACACAGACTTATCCGGCACCAGACTTTAGATTAGCACCACTATGGTACCCTAGGGATTGCTGTGGCATGCTCGCTACGTTGTCCCTAACTAACAACGCGATCTCTATGTAGCTCGGTTTGATTTATATTTCCCACAGTAGATTCCACTTAGATTTCTTCTCACTGTTATAATCTTTTCCAACTGAGAAATACTATAAATGTAATATTCTCTAATACTAAGAACAAATCAGGGACTATTTCTCCTGGTTTTACCACTAAAAAAATTGGACGTTTCAGCTTAATAAGGCCATCTTCAGCAGTTTTAAAAACTGTAACCTACATTTGTTACATAACCTTATTAATACTTTGAATATATTTCTATCTGGTAAGGTTACATGAATAATCTGGTTAACTTATTTACCACTACCCCAATTCAGATATCTCATGTAACCTTACCAGATAGAAATATATTCAAAGTATGACCTCACTAGGCCGAAACGACCTGTTCTTACTTACTTTAACTGCTGTTGGAGAAAGTATTGCGATCATGTCAAATTTTCGATCCAGTTTTCACCGGATATACACCTGTTTCGAGGTCTCCCGAGTCCAAACAAGTGGTTTTTACAAAATGGTCTGTGGTCAGCATAACTCAAAAACGGAAAATATCGCAGCAAGTTCAAGTTTGATATTTAGTTGAAGTGCTAGCATAGGACCCGACTATAAGGTTTTCATCAAAATCCTTCCCCCGGAAGTACCACTTTACTGAATGGACTATTCTTTTTTTTTTGCGATTTTCTCATAAACTGCTGCAGCGATTTTCTTCAAACTGTACACATAAAGAGATACAACTTTTATTTGAAACATTTCCCCGGGTAAATTCATTTAAGAGGACTTTTGGGAGAGGTGTGGAGTTATGTTTTCCTCTAAAATCTTATTTCAGTTTATTATATCATTCTATGATCTACATAATAATTACAATGATTTTCTACGCCAAAACACCGACGGTTTTAAACACTAATAAGAATATATAAGTGAAATGAAAATTTGCAATTTCAGCAAATTGCAGGAAGAGAAAGTCATGTGATATTTCACACCAGATTTTTACTCTTTTTACTTTCTCTTCCTCCTAGTAAGAGGAAGTATTGTAGGAAGAATTTTCGATATCGAGTTTTCACCGAAAGATCCGTTTTGAGGTCCCTGATCCAAAAAGGGTTTTTATCAATGGTCTGTTGGTGTGTGGTGGGGGTTAGGGTGGAGGGTGGGGTTAGGTTTTCATCTCAAGTGATATTTCAGTTTATGAGACAATTCTGTCATCTAAATAATGTTAATTAGAATAAATATGTTGTTGAAATTCCGAGTTTGAAAAAATCGGATAACCGGAAGTGCGTTCACTTTATCAGTTTACTGGATGTTTTTTTTTTCACTTTTTTGCAATTTTCTCAAAAATGGCTCCGACGATTTTTTTGAAACTACTTATATAAACTAAACATACAATGAACTACAACTTTTAGTTAAAACATTTCTCTGGAAAAATTCATTTAACGGCACCTTTAATGGGGGGTAGGGGAGGGTGGGGAAGGGTATTTTTCTCTAAAGTGCTATTATAGTTGATTATACAATTCTATCATCCAAAGAAAATTAATTAGAAATAAACAGATGGCCAATGTTCCGAGTTTCAAGAACATTAGTAAACCGGAAGTGCGCTTTTATTGAACAGTTTTTTCAGTTTTCGATGTATTTCATTAAATTTGGTACACAAACTATAAAATTTGTCAATTATAATTTTGAGAACTGGAGTAAGAGATTGTTGTGTGAGTGTTTCACACCAGATTTTTTTAACTTTTTTTATTGTAATCTTAATTTAATTTAATTGATTTTATATTATTTTTTTCCACATAATTTTTTTATTTATACTGTTTTCTTTTGTAACAAAAGAAATAATTTGTATGATGACAACCCGTTCAGACGGCCTATAAACGCTAAGAGTAGGTCTGTTTGTATTATTATGTAATAAAATACTTTATTATCAAATTGCAATACCATGATTTCCAGCCTTGATGATAGCGCACTCATACGGTCTGCAATTCAATCACCCACATTCAGCTGTCTGGCTCTGAAAAATGTGGTGTGAAACACTCACAAGTCTTTCTCTTACTCCAATTATACAATTTAATTAAAAACATTTTTTTATAATTGCAATGTTTAGATATTTTAGATGAGGTGGCCATAAAAATGGTGGTGGGGATTTTAGATAAAATATTTTATTGAATGGACAATTGAATTGGAGGTGCAAAAATCACAGCTTGTAATCTATCGCATGACAAAATAAAGAAACAAAGAAAGAAAGCAAAAAAAGAAGAGATTGAGCGTATTGCAAGCGTGGTGCATCGGGGAATGTAAATAAAACAATTTGTTGAAAAGCACAATTTGTTTTGGTGACAAGTAAAACAATTTGTATCAAAAGTTAGGGGGGAAGAAAAAAAAGGAAATTAACTATATATATATATATATAGAGAGAGAGAGAGAGAGAGAGAGATAGACAGAGAAAGAGAGAGAGAGAGAGAGAGCAGACAAACTTCGAGTTGTCTGCGGGATATATCTGAGGCCTCTGTTTCAAAGACCATTAGCAGCAGATTCAATTTAAAAAAATTTTCTTCCAAGGAGCCTCTACAGCTCACTATCCGGTGATGGACAGTGTTGTCTGTATTGAGAAAACTGACTGGAGGCCGGCAGTGCAGTGAACAGGCTCCTGGCGCCAATGACCAAGATGGTGACGAGCCTTAAATTAACAATCGATTAACCAATTTTCTTCAAATTTGAAATTCTATCAATGCTTCTAATGTTAAACCATACATTGTATTGAAACGGTGGAGGAAAGCTGTATGTTACTGTTACCCCACATTGTATTGAAATGGTGGAGGAAACCTGTATGTTACTGTTACCCCACATTGTATTGAAATGGTGGAGGAAAGCTGTATGTTACTGTTACCCCACATTGTATTGAAATGGTGGAGGAAAGCTGTATGTTAATGTTACCCCACATTGTATTGAAATGGTGGAGGAAAGCTGTATGTTAATGTTACCCCACATTGTATTGAAATGGTGGAGGAAAGCTGTATGTTAATGTTACCCCACATTGTATTGAAATGGTGGAGGAAAGCTGTATGTTACTGTTACCCCACATTGTATTGAAATGGTGGAGGAAAGCTGTATGTTACTGTTACCCCACATTGTATTGAAATGGTGGAGGAAAGCTGTATGTTAATGTTACCCCACATTGTATTGAAATGGTGGAGGAAAGCTGTATGTTAATGTTACCCCACATTGTATTGAAATGGTGGAGGAAAGCTG
>JAAEAF010007712.1:0-71981 GCA_011037195.1 Triatoma infestans
TGTGTAAGTGTTTCACACCAGATTTTTTTTTAAATAATGAAAATTATATTTTCAAGAGAATATTTTCATTCTCAGTTTAGTTTATGTTTTGCAATTTTTTAACACTCGTGGAAATTCCCATTTTGATAATCTGGTACTTGCAATAATACCATATTTTACAGCAAGAAAATCTGGTTTGAAACTTAACACATAACTTTCTCGTTTACTGTGATTTTAAAGGCGCATCAACATATGGACGATTCAGATTATTCTAATTGATAGATTATTTACAAAATTGAGTTTTTTACAAATGTTTTAGTTCTCCTAATTTTATACCAGGGGGAGAAACAATATGTAATATTGACTACATTGTAGACCATCATTTCAAAAGTTCTGAATGTAAAAGTTTAAGCTTCGTTGCAGCTCACTTGAAACCACTAAAATCATTTCTCCCTAGAAAAATTTAAAACAAAAAACAAAAGAAGATATATTTAAAGATGTGGTATATTTTAAGAAAATCGTTGGAACAATTTTCCAGAATATTTCGTCATACTGTAAACAATCTCTAGGGTCTCTAGGGTCGAAGAATGTTGAGCGAAATATTCGTATCTGATCCCTTGATGATACTCAGACATACATACCAATGTTTGTATTTGAGTAACATATACGAACGTGCAGATAATTCGCTAAATAATTATTTTAACATTTCAAAACGTAAATTTCTGATGATAACTCAATTTCGAAAAACTAACACGACAGCAAGTTTTCTCTCTGACAGGATCAAGAGAAACAGCGATAAATATGGTAATAAGAGAAGTCTGTAGATATTTAAAAACAAAAATTAAAATAAGAAGAACATGTATTTTTAGTACTTCTTACTTCTAGCCGATAATATTAATTCATTATGGCAGGTTACTGAATTAACGTAATATATACATTTTTCTCGATTCTAAAATTTATATTTCTAGACCATAATAAATAATTCTCTACTAATTTATAAGCCATACATAATTTTTATTGTTTAAACTATGTATTTATTTAACCAATCGAATATACATACATACATATATATATATATATATATTTTTTGTACAGGTCATACTTTTTTTTAATAGTAATTTTTTTTAAATCTTTTATTTTAAGGCGTGTCAGCAGCGGTCGTTGTCCGCGTCAGGTCATTGGCGCCCGAAGCCTTCTCAGTACATTGCCCGCCTCCGAGGAGTGTTCTCTCATACATTTTTTTTCCCTACGTCATGACTTCGGCTATTCAGCCATTCAGCGTCTCGCGGCCCAGTATAAAAGAACTAGGCTGCGCTGGCGATTTATGTTGTTCGTTTAGTTGGATATCCAGGAGGCACGTGAGAACAATCTCGGACGCGAATAACTTCACCCCCTTCCCCCCCTAGACAACACGGAAAACCCACTGCATCTGGAATGACATGGTAAGTCCAAGCTGGTGTCAGGAGGATGTGGTAAAACCGTAGGACATGCTCAGGCGTTGCTTGTCCATGGCCGGGCCAGTGTCCATTCTAGGCTTTTAAGTAGGAGATTTGTTCCCACTGCAAAATGGTACACGGGATCATGAGCCAGCCTGGTGGAGTTCTGTCTCCGCGCTCTCGAGTTGAGGAAAGATTTCGTGGTGGTCGAGGATTCGCAGTGATGATGGTAGAGTCCCAGTGTGTCTGTTCTATCGGAGGAAGTTGGCTGGTTTGTCTTTGGGAATAGTTCCGCCTTCTTCCATTCCCTCGCAACAAAATGTCCATCACCGGTCACTGAGCTGTAGAGGCTCCAGGGAAGAGAAAATCTAAGGGCAGCACTGCTGTACTCGAACCCGGGACCTCCGCGTAGGAGTCTAGTGCACTAACCACTGAGCTAATCTCTTCCCTCATAGTGTTTATTAACACTAAAAGCGTTGGATTTAGTTAAAACGGAAGCTTCAGAGTTTGTCGTAAAAGAATCCTACTTTTAAAAATGATACACCACACATACCAAATAGAAAAAATAAGTAATTCATTTTTTCACGTATTATATTAAACCAACTACATCCTTTCAATAAATATATATCTATTTCTAGTGACAATTTACGATTTGAAAGTTCAACAAAGACTAGATTTAATGACAAATCACCAATTCGTGAAATTCAACTGGAAATACCATACACTGAATACCAATCACACACTTATTTACAAATGCACTTAATAAAGAAAACAACGTACTGTCACTATGTCATCGAAGAATTGTAAATTATTTTTTACGAGGACCTTGAATCGGTCAGCCTTTAGCATTAGCATTTCCCGCATTCAATATTATAAACGTTTGATAACAATATTCAAGGTAATTGATAGTTTCAATTATTTGCCATGACCTGTTAAGTGTTTTGTTAAATTTTATCTTAAAAAAACAACAACAAGAACGTATTTACGAATCAAAATATTGGTCAGCTCACTTTGAGCTTTACATGTAGTCAACAAAAATTGATGATATATTGAGATATATAATCTAAGTTCATGGTAGAATCGAGGTTTCAGTCTTGTAAAAGAAATCTTGGTTGAAGTTTGATGTTGTTGCTCGTTGAACCTCCATTGCTGACAAAAAAGAAAGATCAGAATCGGTTATCCGAAAATGGAAAGTTACTCAACGGTTTTTTTTTTCAGTTTTTAACGTTATCTAGAAATGTTTCCAACGATTTAATTTAAATTTGCCGAAAAATTGATTTTATGGTTCTCTAAGAGCGTCCCATATTCGAATGGGTCTTCCTTTGGCTACCCTCTGCCTAGTCTATGCTGATAACCTCACGGTGGTAATTAGAGGGAAACAGTGGCAGGGATGATCCAAATGGCACTGAATATTATGGAAAACTGGTGCTCACATGATGGTTAAATATCGACCTGGAAAAGACTACGGTTGTCATATTTACAAGACGCAAGATTTTTCAACTACCAATACTCAGCGGTTTCTGAATTCCTTTGGGCAGAGAGGTTAAATATCTCGGCGTCATTTTTGACCTTGGCTAACTTGGAGCCACTCAAAAGCCAAAATTTGCACTTGGCTCGGCAAAAGATTGTGTGGGAAGAATTGGTGATTAAGTCAAAATGACCCTTTGATTTTCAAATGATTGATCTAAAGGGTCTTTATACTTATGGAACCTATGTGTCGGTGTTTGGTAAACTAAGGTGCTGCAGCAGACAAGTAAAGTGATTAAGACGTTAACTGCATAGGTTGTCTGTCTCAGCCAGGTGGGCCATTAATATTACAGCTGTACTGCGGCTTTAGAAGTTCGATTCGTTCTGCCACCATTTACACATCTACATCCAAGGTGAGGCCGGAAAGTTGCCCATCGGCGGAACAGACGCATGTTCCGATTAGTGACATTCATCTGCCCATCAAAAGATGTATGGTGAATTGGAATAGGACACCTAGGTTGCTCACGGAAAATTATTGTTCCGGTTCATAATTTTGGGAACGATTTCCGAACTGCAAAACCAAATAAATCAGAATGGACAGAGAATCACTTATACCGGGTGATTGTATATGGCATTCGGCGCCTCTAAGACTAGTGACGAGTTGGAGACGGAATCTATAGCCACAAACCCTAGAACTCATGCTGGGCGGGTCTAGGCGGGTATGCCACAGCTTTTCAAGTGGGGATTGTTACTGTAATATGCTGTGCTAAGAAAATACTTGAATGCTTAAATGAAATCTCCACAATGATGGGATAGTTTTAGTTAGGAGAATATGGGTTCGGAACTTTTCTACGGTGAACCCAGGGCAATGGCTATAATCAACTTTTATGTCCTGGTTCGCAGCAAACAAGAGGCCTGGTGGCAAATACATTGGTCAAAAGGAAGTGAAAGAATTCATTACGGGGACCCTCCAGTAATTTACGGCAGAGCAGCTAAACCAGGGTCGCGTGGCCTTAAGAATTATAGTGCGTCTGCTGACAAGGCACTGTAGGCTCAGGAAGCATATGAGCCTATTAGGCCTTACCTATAGTGGTCATTGCAGGTTTTGCTGGACCGAGAAAAAGTCACCGCTCCATGCCCTCTGCGATTGCAAGGGCCTGTCAAGAGCGAGATTCCGTCACCTAGGCAATGAATCGGCCGCGGTAACGAGTTATACGGAGCAGTTATCAGACGCTTGCTTGTGGGGACTAGATTTTTATTATATGCTCTGGCACGTAAGCCGTTGCCTTACGTTAAACCTGTGAACTTTATAATAGATCATTGTGTATCGGTAATTGTTGGCCAATTGGACCACTCCTCTTTCGCAATTCTATTCTAGGCTTCCCTCTGAAATGTAATTTCAATTATAATAGAACGAATACATCTCCCTTAAAATATGAATATATTTCCCTTAATAATATGGACATATAACTCTTAATGGATAACTAAACTTATAGTAAAAATTCCAAATATGAAGAAAATGTATCAATTGGAAAATAGGGTAAGAACAAACCGTGAGTGAATGATCACGGAAGACTGCTTTTTTTCCAATAATACCAGAACACCATTTCAATATATTAAATGTGTTGAATTTTTTAATGTTTAATTTTCTTTCCAATATTTACATTACTACTGATTCAGTGTGCAAATTTTATATATTAGTTTTGAATGCCAAATTCTTCTATTGTAAAAACACTAATAAAACAGGACGATCTGCTTTCGATGCATTCAACTTTGAATGGAAAATTCCATCTTTAAAATATAAATTAATTACTAGATTCAAGTTTTGTTGTAAGTGAAAGTTGCTATTAGCTATCGGCTTAAATCTAATTTTTTCAAGAATCATTAATTATATTTATTAAAAAAAAATAACATATTATATTGATTTATAATTTCAGTTGCAAAAAAAAAAAAAATCTGGTGTGAAACACTCACACAACTTTCTCTTACTCCAGGTTTCAAAATTATAATGTACTAATTTTATAGTTTGCGTACCAAATTTAATGAAATTTGTCGAAAACTGAAAAAACTGTTCAGTAACAGCGCACTTCCGGTTTAATAATTTTCTTGAAACTCGGAATTTTACCGTTTATTTATTTCTAATTAATTTTGTTTGGATAGTAGAATTGTATAATCAACTATGATGGCACTTTAGAGAAAAACATAACCCCACCCCTCCCCTAAAAGTGCCCTTAACTGAATTTTGCCAGAGAAATGTTTTAAATAAAAGTTGTAAATCTTTGTATGGGTAGTTTGTATACGTTGTTTCAAGAAAATTATGGAGCAATTTTTGAGTAAATCGCAAAAAAGTGAAAAAATTATTAAGTAAAGTGGTAAAGTAAACGCACTTCCGGTCATCCAATTTTCAAACTCGGAATTTCAACAACACATTCAGTTCTAATTAACATTATTTAGATGACAAAATTATCTAATAAACTGAAATAACACTTTAGATAAAAACCTAACCTCCCCCCCCCAAAAGTGCCCTTAAATGAATATTTTCGGAGAAATGTTTCAAATAAAAGTTGTAGCTCTTTGTATATGTAGTTGATATAGGAAGTTTAAAGAAAATCGTCGGAGCCATTTTTGAGATAATCGCAAAAACGTAAAAAGAAAAAACTAGTAAAGTGGTACTTCGGGTTGAGGAATTTGACAAGACACGGTACTGTCAATCCCATGGTGATAACTAAACGTAATATCAAGTTTCAACTTTCTACGGTTTTTCATTTTTGAGCTATGATGTTCACACACACACACACACACACACACACACACCCTTTGCTAAAAACCACTTTTTTAGGGGACCTCAAAACGGATATTTCCGGTGAAAACTCGATATCGAAAATTTCACACGATTACAATACTTCCTATTACTAGGAGTAAGAGAAAGTTAAAAAAAAATGTGGATTTCATGGAATTTCTCTGAGGTAGGTCGTCAAACGATATTAGTTGCCATGTTCCTTGTGCTCTTGTGAGCAAACTTGAACTCGAATGTGACACTTTACTTTTTATTAATTATAACTGTTCGGATGAGATTGTGAAGTCAGATTTTCCTTTAACAAAGATACCATTTTTTCAATGTTTTTTTTTTTTATTTGCAAGAATTATTGCACTCATTCAAGACAAAAAGAAAGGCGAAGTAAATTCACAAAATGTGAAGTTTTGGAATGTAAAGAAGCTCAAGACTTAAATTCTGAGTCTCCTCAAAAGATAATAATATATTACTTATAAATCATTATTACTTTTTTCCTTGTAAACGAGGAAAGTAAACAATTCTTTTGTTTACTTGTCTTCATGAGACAACATTCATAATAAAAAACACCAAGCGGACGATAATTGTTGGGGAAATTTGGTATTTTTATTAGTATTTGGTAATTAGATTGGCAGAGTGGAAGGTAATTTTTATTGGCTATAATTTGGTATGGGAAAAAAGCGTACGCTTGTTTTCACGTCATTGGTTGCTCATTACTGTTGTAAATAATATTAAGTTATAAAGGTTTAATACTTTCAAGATTGTTTTTATTTCCAATTCGGAATTTAGTTTAGTTAAACTATTACGTACACATGATGTAAGAACTCCCTTAACAATCAACAATAATGATAATTATTTTTTTAATTACAATCCTTGAAATGGAATTAAGTCATAAACTAGACTTCATAGCTCCTTAACAAACATTACTGTTTTTTTTCAATTACATTACCTTTTGATACATTCAAAAATTTCATTTTTAAGAAATTTTAATGAAAATGTAAACGTTAACCTGTTGCATGAAAAAAAAAAAATTCATGATAAAATATTCTACAAATTTAAAAATCTGGTGTGAAACACTCACACAACTTTCTCTTTCTCTAGTTTTCATAATTGTAATTGACAAACATTATAGTTAGGGTACCAAATTTAAAATTTAATGAAATTCGTCGGTGTTTTTATGGAGAAAATCAACCAAACTGAAAAAACTGTTCAGTAAAAACATACTTCCGGTTTACTAATTTTCTTAAAACTCGAAATTTTGGCAATATATTTATTTCTAATTAATTTTGTTTAGATGGTAGAATACTAAGATAGCACTTTTAAAGGCAAACATTACCCTAAAAATACCCCTACCCCTTCCCCAAAAGCCCCTAAAAATGACTAGTTATAAGAAAGCTAAAGCCTTCCTTGTTGATACGCCCTTGAACATACCCGGACAATCCTCACTCTATTGTCTGATTCGTTTTTATTGAAACTTTTTATTAATCAGTCTACTTACCTATTCATTCCGCTTATTTATCTCTTTTATACCTTTGTTACTGAAAATATTGTTATTTTATCAAAAACTCCTCCACCTAATTTTTAAATAAAACTGTCATCTAATCATTCTTTTATTATGTCTCTCTCATTAGAATCCAGTTTAGGCTTATCTTAAACTAAGGAAGGAATATTATTTTCAATGAACATTTTTGTGAAAATGGTTGTCCTTTAAATTAATATTAAAATCAAATATTGATAACAAAACTAGCAAGACCAAAACTAAACATATATGCTAACCTAAACGACATTTTTACTTTCTCTTACTTCTAGTAAGAGAAGTCTTACGATCGAGTCCAATTTTCAAAATTGAATTTGCGGGAAATTGTACTTAGAGTGCTTTGAGGTCTCTAAGTACGAAAAAATGTTTTTAGTGCTTACAAAATACTCAAAATGTGTGTGAACAAAATACTCAAAAAGGAGAAGTCGTAAGAAACGCAAACTTGGTATTCCGTTTGGTTTAAAACTACTTTATCTGGCACGAAGTTTTGGACAAAATCGATTAATCGCAAGTTAGACTATACTGAATGTTTTTTTTCAATTTTTTAATATTTAACTAAAACGTGACTACTTTTCAAAAAAGTAGGGAAGGGATTAGTTAAGTGGTAGCGCACTAACTCACATGCTTCGGGTCCACAGGTGTTGCCCTTAGATTTTCTCTTTTTAGGGCCTCTGCAGTTCACTACCCGATATTGTCTGTAAAGGGAGAACATGTCTGGAGGCCGGCAGTGCATTGGAAGGCTCCGAAGCCTATGATCACAGATGTTGACACGCCTTTAATTAAAAAAAAAAATTGCTATTAACCACTTTTAAATATAGTGTTTTTTATAAATAAGATAATTTGCTTTTTTATCGTTCAATAGCTTTCTAAAATCCATTATCCGTTTGTTCATGATTATGTTGTGCGTATAATTCCAATCGTATGGTCGCATTGCCTAGCTCAAATAGAGATGATCTTTCAAGAGTCCTATTTCTGCTTCAGGTAATAGGCGTCTTGGTTTGTCGGATGTGGGCGTTAAGCACACATATTGATGCCCTTCCAAGCACTCTTTTTGCTTCTTTCGATGCATCAATTGGGATCTTGATAGATAGCTTTGGGAGCTTTTGGGAAAGATAAATTACTCTCTTTCCTGTAGCACCTAAATAACATTCATCCTAATATAAAGAAATGGAAATTGAAGAGAATGAAAAGCTTCCGTTCATGGAACTCATTTAGTAGTCCATAGAAAAAAGATAGAACATCAAGACATACAGTGTACCTGAAGAAAATCCATACCATTCAAGTAAACCAGTACTTGAATGAGAGCTCTTACCATCATCCAGCACAGTAGAAAAATTTGATCAGTACTTTGGTCAAATGCATCATCAGGATAGGACCATCAGTTGCCCAAAGAAGAAAATCATCTTCGGCAAGCTTTGAAACAGAATGGCTATAAGGATCGGCAAATAACTACTCTCCTCAATATGGCCAAGCAGCTTCCTCGAATCAGGAAACCGGAAGAATTAGAGGAAAGAAGTCAGAAAATTATGCCTTTATGTGAAAATATGAGCAAGAAGTGTGAGTGAAGACTAAACCGAAATCCTGGCAAAGTATAATATAAGAGCCATAAATAGAACAGATAGAAAAATGCCCGAATGCTTCCACAGTTCAAGGACAAATTTCCACTACAAATATATAGAGTCTATACATTCCTTGCATCTGTGTAGAAAAATATATAGGATAGACTGAGTAGTTAGTCACAATGCGCCTTACAGAACAGATTTAATGTGCTCAAAAACCACAAAACGGAAAAGTCCGCACTTTAATTAATTTTGAGGACCCAAAGTCCACGCCCAAGTGAGCAATTATTACAAACGTGTCGTAAGAGAAGCAGAGTAGAAATTGAAAAGAGGAAAACTATTTAAATAAGGATGATACTATGTCTGAGTAGAATCTGGCTGCTTCTGCTCAGAGAAAGAAGAATAATAGAAGAGGAAACACTAAGAAAAAGTAAAACAAGGCTCAATTTTAGCTATGAGGCAGCGGGAAGGAAGACTAAGACCTCGTCACCCACCAGCCAATCATACTCATGGAAAGAAAATCAAGCCTCGCGTACTGTCAAGAGCATTTACAGAATGGAGAAGAAAGCTCTGTCCCTCCAATCACTGCTGTTTTCTATCCCATCCTATCATGTCAGATTCACCCTGAGTGATTTAAGTTTCCGGTGTAAATTCAATTTTGAAAATTTGACCAATCGCAATACTTCCTCTTACTATGAGTTAGAGAAAGTACAAAAGGGATACAATAAGTTCAGTTAATACACCCATCTCTTTAAGATTAAACTTTGAAGTTATTACTGAAGAAATGAACTATTATCTTTAGAAATATATCACCTTAACATATTTCCGCAAATACGTAGTATGAATCCAATATCTGAATATAATTAGCTGGTCATTTTTATATATGCTTTTACATATATTCTTCATTTTAATCCAATATAAAATGTTTCATTTTCTTAAATTTTTAGGAGCGTTTTCTGATTTCTTAGTAAAATGTTAAGAAATCTTAAGCACACATATTTTGGGAATTTTGGTTTCCACTATATGATCTATTAGGACGTCAAGAGTGAGCAAAAAATTTAAAAAAAATAATACAATGTAGGATCATTAAGTTATTTAGAAACTTTTTTTTCATTAAAATATAAATAAATAAAACAAAATTTATCTCAAAAACAGTAACTTCAAAGGCGTAAGATAAAAGATGGTATTATTAAGTAATATAGATTATAATACGTAATAATAATAAATAATTATAACGTAATAATAAATTATTATAATTTTGGCTTAACCTAATTGCTCGCATTATTAAAATATAAAAAACCCATTTACAACCTAGATAATACTTATTTACCATATACATCACTTTAATATAATAATATATCCGATTAATTGAAGTGAATTGTAGCAATAGAATTAAAAGAAATAGTGATATTTGACCATTTGTGAACTGTACCGACAATGAGATACCAATTATTTAATTATTTACAATTACAGATGAAAGCGTTATTTATTAATTTATTATTTATAAATTATTTATTTATGAATAATGAGGGAGTCATTTGTTGGCCTTTTAAAGGATTCTTTGAAAGTTACTCTAAAATGTTTCTTCTATTATGCAATTCTTCTACACCAAACAAAGAACTTAATTTTATATCATATATATTATACATATAAGTTTCATTTGTCAAAAAAAAAAGTTTTTAATTTTTGTTACACTATTGTCCATCAAATTTCACTATTGCTGTCATAAAGAAAATCAGTAGTTATGTCAAGTCAAATAGCATTTCATCTCGAACTAAGTGAAACCATTGCTTGTGTGCAAGAAAACATAAACACAAAAAGAAGAAAAATACTCATTGACTTTCTCTTTTTGGAATTATTACAATTTTATTGACAAATTTTTCAAACTTGGAAGTTTTACTTAAAATGTACATATAATGGCCCATTACTCATACCCCAAATAAACCATTTACGGTGGAAAATCGTCCATTCTGTTTGTTGGCTCTAAGGACATAAAAGCTTGGCTACGTTGTAAACCACATCAAACTTCGACAAACGTTTCTTATCAAATCCCAATAAATATTGTAGCAGTTTATTGAGTTTTATGTATATATATAAGCTTCTATATAAATATATGTGTGTGTGTGTGTGTGTGTGAGAGAGAGAGAGAAAGAAAGATACGTTTATGACATTAGTCCCTTAAGGACAACAAAAGTATATACATACATTTAAATAAATCAAATAACTCTAGTCTGAGTTGCTGCCAAAAAATTTAAAAAATATAATGAAAAGAAACAAAGGAAAAAAATTACATTACTTTTAAAACTTAAAAACAAAACCTTAGCAAAAATTAAAAGAAAAGAATTAAATACTATTTACAGTACCAGCTTTTATAACGAGTATATACAAATAATAACAAGCATATAATAATAAGTATATAATAATAATAATAACTATAATGACTTGATTGCAATAATAATACGTAGAAAACAAAAAAAAGAATAAGTAAAGCGAAGAAGTAATAATTATAGTAAATTATCGATTAACATAACTTTCAAATAGTATTTGTACTATACTATACTACATTTGTACTATACTACATTTGTACTATACTACATTTGTATTATACTACATACATGTAGTATTTGAAAGTATTGGCAGATTTGGCTTTAAAGAATTCCATAGGCTACATGCTTTTAATAAAATGAATTTTGACAAGTTGCTGTTCTAGGTGTAGGTGTCGTATATAACTTAGAATCTACATGTCGAGTAGATCTTAAGTGCAACAGAGAGAGAGGGAGAGAGATAGAGTGCGAGGGAGAGAATTGTTTGTAAATATATAATCATAATATTAATATATATAAATATACTGGTAGAAATTTTATTGTAAAGAGTTATTGTAGAGGAAAGCTATATGTTGCAGTTCCTAAAGAATCCTCGAAAATCCATTTTTCTATAATAATTTTAGCTTAGTTCAATATAACTCATTATTTAAACAGATTAAAATCGCTACCAATCCGGTTTTATTTAATTAAATATCCGTCTGTATATTGTCTAAAGATAAACTATTATTTTTAACTTTTTTCACCAAATGCGTGAATTATTTTTAAAAAAATCTGGTGTGAAATACTCACAACTTTCTATTAATCCTATAACTACAATTAGGTATATATAAAATGACAAATGGTACTTTAATGGAAAGCTTAAAGTTACTGTTTTTCCAGAACTATCCAAAAAATCAGTTTTCCCGGGAAAATGTTTGAAATAAAAATGATAGACTCCATGTGGAGTGTGTGGAAAGTATATAAAATTTAAAGGAAATCGTTGGAGTCGTTAAGAGAAAGTAAAAATGTTAAAATTTAGGGGAAAAAAAAGAGAGGAAAAAAGAAAATTTTTATATGGAGAATTAACAAAAGCTAAAACTTTTCTAAAATAAATAGTTTCGATTTCAGGAAAATTATATAAAAAAACTATGTTGTAAATAGAATGTTGAGGTAAGTAGATTATTGAAAAACTCTTTTTTCAAAACTTTTCACCGAAGTTTCGGCAAATTTATTACCTTCTTCACGGTCTGAATAAAGATTATAAAGCAAATAAAAAAATCAAAAAATTTGAAAAAAAGATTTTCTTTTAACCGAATCTCAATATCTTATATAAATACAGCTGTCGTAACGAACATCAAAACATTAAATAAACTTTGATTAATAATTTCTTAATATTTTGTATAGATATATGCAGTCAAATCCTTGAAATATTGATGTATTTTCCTTATATCAGACAAGCTATATTCTAATTAGTCACGTTCAATATGAATATACAAATGAATATGTGTTACATAATCATGTATTTATTTATTAAATCCTAAAAGTAACCATTAATTCAATTCGTAAATTCCAGAAATAGATTCCATAAATTTCTTACAAGAAAAAAAGAAGATATTTTCTAATTCATTCAGTTATTGAAAACATTCTAACACATCTTTTGTTAAGATGAGATCTGAATGACCCATGACCTTCTGAAACAAGTTATTGCAGATTGCCATCTTACACTTCTCACTGCAAGCTTTTGCTCGGTCCACTTCATTTTTCGATTAAACTAATTTTGATTATTAACTTTGTATTCGCTTCTCTTGTTAGCCATAATCCAAATTGTGTCACACGGCACATAAATACATTTTATAAACTGGCTAGATGATATAGTTTTATTATTATTATTATTATTATTTAAAATTTTGAAAATCTTACATATAAATGACAAACATACATATGACAATTTTCTTACTATATCTTGTAAAATTAATTAATTAAATTCATACAGTATAAATAGTAATTGAAGCAATAAAATTTGTTAACAATTCAATACAAGGGAAGGGGTTAGCTCGGTTGTTAGCGCATTGGACTCCTACACGGATGACCCAGGTTCGAATCCAGCTGTGCTACCCTTAGATTTTTTCTTCCTAGGAGCTCCTACAGCTCACTGTCCGGTGATGGGTATTGTCTGTAATGAGAGAACTCTGTCCGGATGCCGACAGTGCATTGAGAAGGCTCCGGGCGCCTATGACCATAGATGTTGATGCGCCTTAATTTAAAAAAAAAATTCAACAAAATAATTTGATATCAATTCAAAACAACCAAGGTATATACAATATATTGAAATATTCAAAATTAAAGTATAGAATTCAATTACAACGTCTGCATGTGCTAGTCAGGATCTCATACTATTTATGAAGAAGACATCCTGATGGTAGCAATCGCCGATGGTCAGTGACCATAATTCGAAGGAGCTATTCTGGAAATATGACTCCAAAAGATATGTAGATATCTTTCAAATTTGTTTCATTCCAAATATTTCACCTGATTATTATTATTATAATCAGACGTACAGATGAAATAGTGTAGAGATTAATTAATTGTTATTTATAAATTTTACATTTGTTATTAAATTCTTGTTTCTTAAGTGTACTAATTTGTTAAAAATAACCATTTTTTTTTTGCAGCATGTCCTCCTCAAAGATACGTGATAAGCATATTATGCTTTGCTGGTTTGGCATTAACATATATTATGAGATTTTGCCTTGGTCTAGTTATCACCGAAATGGTTGTGCCGATACACATTGCCAAGCCAGGCCAATATGATCCGGATGCTTGTCCCAATGATATCTCCAACTCAACCATTCATCCTGACAAGGTTTTTTTGAACAAAATATTGAATTCAAGATGATTACACTATTATAAAAAAAAATCTGAATAGTCCAATTTTTATTGACAAATTTTCTTTAAACTTGCTCTTATATTTACTAAACATTTATTGGAGCTTGTTAACAAAAATTAAAGATGGTGGTGATTATACTTGTTCACTTGACTGCAACTTGTAAAAGGCTTTTTATAGGACCTATAGGAAACTTGTAAGGACTTGGATGCACTATTGTATGTATAAATTATTTTGCTTTGTGGAAGTCTGAGTTATCGCACTGTTTCAACAAAACATCCTGATGACGGGCGATCGCCCGAAACCGGTCGATGACCACAAAAAAAAAACAGCCTATCACGGAAATATATTTGATATTAGTGTACGGGTTTTGGGTTTAGGTCATTGAATGTGCCTACCTCTGCTAACCGGTTAGTGAATGTTTTAGGGGTTGATCAGAATAGAAATACCTATGTTGAGTAACATTAGTATTACTGAACACTGCTTGTATTGAGTGCAAGTAATAAATACTACAAGGACTTTACATTGTAATGTTTCAGAGTGAGAGAGTTTGGTAGCATGAGAAGAAAGTGACAGACTCTCTGGCAGAGTGACCAAGTGGGAATGGAGTATGTAGTACTTTGTCGGTTGATGATCCTCGAGTTAGATTCCGGTTCTTTTAAACAGGCGTCTGATCTTACCCCTCTCTATAACTTCTTCCAGTTCCTCCTTAGATTGCCTTTTTTGCAAGCTTGAGGGAGAAATGCAGTGAACTAGAGGTGGGAAGTGATTAGATTCATACCATAACAACCGCTTAGCAACTTACCTTGTTAGGTAGTTAATTTAGAATCATAGAATCCCCTAAAATAATCTTTTTCGAAAAATATTTCAGATAAAAGTTTATAATCAAGCCGTTTTCGAGAAAATTCCATATAACCCAGAAAATAATACTGTAAATTTGCACCCAGTTTCCTTCTAATTTGGAATTCGAGCAAACTGGCACTTTACTTAGTAAAACAGCTCTTTCAAAACATCCAAAAAT
Source organism: Triatoma infestans (assembly GCA_011037195.1). Lineage (NCBI taxonomy): Eukaryota > Metazoa > Arthropoda > Insecta > Hemiptera > Reduviidae > Triatoma > Triatoma infestans. The sequence goes on from JAAEAF010007712.1 coordinate 14,978, forward strand.
AAATTTTTCCGGAAGAGTTTGAATGAAAGTGGTAGCTAATTATGTATGTAGTCTGCATGCCAAGTTAAAAGAAAATTGTTGGAGCCTTTTTTGTGAGACTCACGAAAAAGTGAAAAAAAAAAACCTATTCAAAGTGGCACTTCCGATTGATGGATTTTGAACGAAACCTTCGTAACGGATTTGGTGGTGGTATATTAAGTATATTTAGTCTACCACACGGTGAAAACTCAATTTCCAAAATTTGACCGATCACAATACTTTCTCTTACAGCTATAAGAGAAAGTAATTAGTTTCATGATTAAAATTTTGACTTACAAAAGTTTAAAGGAACTAGTGAGTTACTAACAGTTTTACTTTCTCTTTATAAGAAACATTTGGGTAGATTTTAAATTGGTTAGGGATTTTAACTTTCCAGGGTATATACTTTCCAGTGAAGATGGCTGGGTCAGTCGATACATATACCTGGGTTAGTCGAAATTATGACATAAAGTCATGTTTGAAGATATTTTCTTCAGCAATATGTTAACTGATTTCCATTATCTGTCTTCTTAGACCGGATTACAGCTATCTGAACAATTGTTCAAAAATATTTCCAAAAAAAAAAAATATTGATTTCCCTGAAAAATTCCCAACCCCTTCACGAAAAAGTTTAAAAATGTAGATAGATTAAAAGTTTCTAGAATATTCAGATGTTCAGTTCAAAAACTAGAATAAAAAAAATATGTTCACTTAAAATTTATCTGGTAGCATAATCTCAGCATAAATACTATATTATAAGTCATTTAGAAACAAAAAAAAAATCTTTTTTTAGCTTTGAACTATTTCTAGATACAGATTTTCCTGATAAACTTCTAGGAACGATTCCGTGTCCTAGGAGGGTGGAGAATTTCATTGGAGCGAATCCACTCAGGGTCTAATACTGAGTTCCTTTTTCTGGGGTTATGTTGTAACCCAAGTACCTGGTGGTATACTGGCCGACAAGTTTGGAGGGAAATTAATACTTGGAATAGGCCTGGCTGTTAGTACTATTGGGACTATCATCACTCCACTGGCAGCTCGGGCAGGAGGTTCTGCAGCCTTCATAACAGTGCGCGTTTTAATGGGCCTTGGTCAGGTAAGAACTATTTTGTAAAGTTACAAGTTACATTGGTTCAGAAAGAGGACCAATATAAATACTAGTAATTGAAGCCCTTAAATTGTGTTTAAATAATGGCCAAATGATTATTAATTAGTAAGTAATAATGTTTGTTTATATAAATAATTTCAGGAAACATATTTTCTAATTGAGAAATATAAATAACAAAATTTGAACCAAAAACAACGAAATGTTGATTATTTGCTGGCCCTGGATCCATTTAAATTGAAATGCATTTTTTATTTTACTAAAATCATTTTGCATTTCCACTGAGAGTATTTTTAACTTTATTTTTTACGGAATTATGAAAAACGCTAGTTTTTCATGAGGCATATAGAGATTTTGGAATTGTGTTTTCATATTAGTAAATGACTCCATTTTTTTGTGTACCATTATAAACAATTTCATATATAAATTTTGATTGCAGATACACAATTTTCGTTTTTAGTCGATGAAGTATAATACTGCTAAATAAAACCACATACCTAGGAAAAAAATGTCTGAAAAATCAATTATATTTGTTTGGGTTAATTTATCTTATATTTAAAACCATTTTCGAAATGCTGTTTTCATATGATATTTTGAATGTACTTTTGAAAAACAATTTGCATTTTCAAGTGTTATTTTTGGAGGCGCGAACAAGAAATGAAGCAATGAGAATGTCATTCTGTGAATAGGATAACCTCATTTGGTTGGATCTCTAGAAAGATTGCTTGCATTTCATAATTCAAAGGAATTTTTAAACTTGGAAGGGAAAATTAAAAAGATTAATTGCAGCTGCTTTTGGGGTTTGTGTTCCCCCCCCAAGCCATGACTCGGCTATAAACCATTCTACGTCGCCCGGCCCTAGAATAAAAAGGCTGCGCTGACGACTGTGTTGTTTGTTTAGTTGGATATCCAGGGGGCACGTGAGAACAATCTCGGACGCAAACAACTTCACCCTCCCAAAATTCAATATTCAAAATATAATATGAAAATCGCATTTCGAAAATGTTATTAAGTACAAAATAAATAAACCTATTTGATTTTGAGAAATTTGTTACCTAGATATCAGTTTCATCTAATAGTATTATACTTTATTGACTAAAAACGAAAGTTGTATCAAAATTTGTGGGTGAAATTGTCGTTTTTTGGATCTAATAAATTTGTATGAATCTTACCTTACCTACCTTAGGATCAAATCGCTCAACTTTGTAATGTCACATAAAGAAAAGTTTGGAGTCATTTACTAATATGAAAACACCAATTCGTGTTTATGATGAAAGTTGGCTTCGTTGGAAATCGAACTGTATCAGCTTTAATAAATATAGCTTTCCCGTTAAGGAGACTGATAATAAAATCAAATTTAGATTTTTGGAAAATTGCACAACTTATTGAACATCCATTTGTTGAGAGCAATGTATTAATAAAATAAAATGCCAAATTTACAAAGCTTTCTTAAAAATCTGCTTCCGGTTGAGAACAAAACATTGAGTTTTTAAATTATGGAAAGCCTGTTTTCTATTTGTTATTTTGAATGGATTTTAAAGCATTTAAATTGAAATAGAACATGATTTTATTTTGTATTACAAGTGATTTCGCATGTTTCCTCATTAGCAGTACTATTTTCAGGGCGTAATCTATCCTTCATTGCATGTTTTGGCAGCAAATTGGGTTCCAACGGAAGAACGAGGTCGTCTTGGATGTTTTATATTTGCTGGTATACAAAAATATATATATAGTTTTAATTGTTAAGGATCAGTGTGAAATTTTTAATTTTACCAGAATACCTATTAATAGATGTTACATAAAAGATGTTATTATTTATCTTACAGAAGTACATTATGGAACAAGTTATTAATAGAGTCAAGCTTTGTAAAAGATTGACTTCATGTACAATTCAACACATTTCACCAAATCAGATAGTTATGCCACTTTGCTATTCAACGATGATCTTTCGATTTCGAAATAAGATGTATGGATTGAAGTGTTACTTTCTTAAGTAGTTAGAAAAGGCAACAATATTTTTTCACTAATAAATAAAAATATACCTATCAAAATATATCTATAACTATCAAAATTCTATTTGTAGCGATATATGTAATTTAAATGTTTCGCAATCTTTTGCCTAACCTTTAAGAGGCTCAAGAAAAAAAGTGGAAAACCCTGCTATTAAAGGATAATGCCCCTTAATTTCCTTTATTTTTTACTTAAACAAAGCCGGGGAAATGATGAAAGTAAAAAAAGAAGAATAAGCACGATTAGGCTTCTGGATTTTAAATATCTCTTGTGAAATGGATATCAATAATTAGAGTTTTGAACAAGTTACAGGCAAATAATGCTGAAACGCTTCGATGGACTCAGATAGATAAAAGTAAGACATGAATTGAAAATCCACGAATAGAATCACAAGACTTATCTATTCCGGTCCACTTTTACATCTGCCTAACGGTATAAACAACAAATTCAAACAAACCGTCAATCTTGATATTCAAATATTACAATTACAGGTGCAAACTTTGGTAATGTAATATCAATGAGCTTAACTGGTCTAATATTGGGACAATTTCATGGTGGCTGGCCGGTGGTATTTTATGTCTATGGAATACTTGGATTGGGATGGCTTTGTCTATGGTACTTCTTTGCATATAGCACACCATTAGAACATCCTTCCCTTAGCGACAATGAAGCTAAATATTTAAGAGAATATTCTCAATCTGTAAATATTGATAAGGTACGATCAACAGTAACAAAGAATCAAGGTGTAATTAAGAATTATTTAACTTTGCATTACCAATAAAAGAAGATTTTCAAGAATTTATTGTGAAAATAGGCATTGCACGATTCCACTCCTTGGAGAGACATTTTGACTTCGTTACCACTGTGGGCTCTGATTATTGGCCAAATAGGACACGACTGGGGCTTGTTTACTATCATTACGGATCTACCAAAATATATGAAGAGTGTTATGCATTTTACAATTACAGAAGTGAGTGAACTGTTGTTTTATTTTCTTTTTAAATATAAATTAATATTTTCGTTAAGGAGGATAAGTTTCTTGTTAATAAACACTTTAGAACAATTACTTACTTGTTACGACTCCAACACCGAGTTTATATATTATATTAAAATATTGTAAAATAGTTGTTGAAGTTCGATCACGAAAACAAACTCAGTAGACACGCCTGGTAGTATGGAGATGCATCTGGGAAGGGTACCCAGGATCAAATTCTGCAATAGTTTAAAATAAATTTCAATTTGCTTTGTATATAATACTTTTTTATTTTTTTTATTTTACACAAATATGCAATGTGCAATTAGGTACAGACCTTGAAGAAGGCAAAAAAGATGCCGAAAGTCGGTGAAAATTTGAAAATGTTTGTATTTGTTACGGAACTCAACATCCATTTTACAATATCAACAGTGATCTTAACGAACATCTAAAACATTATATTAAATAATAGTTATTACTGTCTCTTTAGAATGGGCTGCTGTTATCTTTGCCATATTTATTGATGTGGATAGTGGCCATACTTTCAGGATATCTAGTTGATTGGATGCTTCAAAAAAAGTTCTTCGGTAGAACTACAACAAGGAAGATATTTACTACTTTAGGTTGGTCAAGGATATTTTTTTCTTTTCTTAAATACCAATTTTTCCTACAAATATCTTGCGCTAAACACTTCACTATCCATTATTTGGAATTTATACAATTCCATATTACGAATTTGAAGTGTACTGATGTGACACTCTTCAAGGAACCTAATGTCACAGGTTCAATTTTCTTGCGAAAATGTTTCAATTAAAAGTGATAATATACACAGTAATAGGTTTATCTATACAGACATAAATATATAGAAACTTATTTTCAGAAAATATTTTTTTGTTACTAATGTTTGTCAAAATTTAAATGTCCGGGAAAACATGATTTAGGAAATCTGATATGCTCATTATCAGTTTCGCAAGATGTGATTGTGGCAAACTTTTTTTTTTTTGAGAGGAGGAAAAAATGCCTGCGCACCTTCCGACTGCATCGGGTGTGTGGGGCCTGCCCCACTAAAAAAAAACCCCTCATCAAACGGGCGTAGTCTCCGACCCGGAACCGCCTCACGGCATTACTTCGGGTGGACGCCCCATAACTTCTTCTCATCTACCTGCCTACACCATGCCTTTCCAAATCTCTTCTTTTCTTTATTAAAATTGTGTGTACCGTATTCGTGATATGGTTCCAATTATTAACCTCCATTAACATCTTTTTCCAAATTATCTGGGGAGAGCTGTCCAACGGTCTCGTGGAGGTTTGCTCTGCTTTCTCTCCATTTAACGCATTCAAAAAAAGTATGGAAAGCATCATCGGTTGTTGAATCACCGTATATGCAAGCTCCGGAGTTCCTTTTGCCTATACGTTGGAGATAGGCAGCAAAATACCCATGTCCAGAGAGGAGCTGGGTCAAATAAAAATCTACTTCGCCATGCTTCCTTGAGGCCTAGATGACAGGATCAGGAATGATTCTGGCGGTCTATCTGCCACGGTTTTCATCTCTCCATCGCGTCCTCAATGCTTCATTGAGCCAAACAGCAGCCTGCTTCTTGGCCTCGGAGCATTCCAGGTCTCGCTGGTAAATATACCTGATCTGCCTTGCTCTTGCCATCAAGTCTATCGGCACAACTCCTGCAATTACCATAGCCGCTACCCCTGAGACCGTTCGGTACGCACTGGTAATCCTTAGGGCTCCACGCCTCTGAACTCTGAGCAATATTTTCTGGTACCTGGCGATTTCCATCTTCTCGGCCCAAATCTCACAGCCGTACAACATAATTGAATTCACTGTGGACATCAGCAATCTTCTTTTGGTCGAGCAGGGTCCCCTGACGTTACTCATAACTCTGCTCAACGCCGCAACTGTCCTTTCAGCTTTTGATGCTACAGTTTTGAAATGTTCTCTGAACGAAAGCCTTGAGTCCAGATGAAGACCTAAATATTTAACCGTTTTCTTGGTACTGATCACTAATGGATCGACCACCATCGGTATCTCTATCTCTATATGTCTTCTCGTGACAAGCAAAATCTCCGTCTTTTCCGTAGCAAGTTCTAGACCATGTTCGTCTAACCAACCTTTTATTCGCCGCATCACCTGGTTCAGTCTAAGTTGCGCTATGTCGATATCCCTTGCTGAAATTACAGCAATAATATCATCAGCATAACCTACTAGGTGCGTGCCGAGCGGCATTTCCATTCGAAGTATACCATCGTACATAGCATTCCATAGCTCCGGGCCCAATACGGATCCTTGCGCAACACCACCTGTAATCTCTAACTGCCATCGACCATCTTTAGACTCTTCCAGAGATAGCGTCTATTAGCCTAAGAAGGTATTTTGGTATTCGGAATTCTCTTTCCAGAGCCTTTAGCATGTCAGGCCACCTCGCCGAGTTAAAAGCATTCCTCACGTCGAGGGTTGCTAGTAATACAATCGACCTTGGATGTTGTCCACTTTGGGTAATCGCGCGGGCAAACTTTGTGGCAAACTTTCCCTACAACAATCTTAAAAATTAAGCAGTCTTTTAAACCTTTCAGACCTCATTTTTGGATGAAGTTGAATGAAGTTCGAAATGTTTTTTTCATTTTTCAAAATCAATAACTTCATTTCTTGTTACAGCATCAGCAGGTCCAGCACTGGGCATTCTAGGTGCAACCTATGCTGGTTGTAATAGAAGTGGGGCAACTGTTTCTTTCATAGTAGGAATGGGTTTTATGGGATTTTTCTATCCCAGCCTTAAGGTGAATGCATTAGATCTGAGCCCTAACTTTGCTGGCTCATTGAGTGCTTTAGTCATGGGTGTAGGAGCTGTATCCGGCATACTTACACCTTACTTAGTTGGAGTATTAACGCCAGAGGTTAGATGGTTTATTTATCTTCTATAAAATTTAAAAAAATAAACTTTTGAGTGAAAAAATTACACAAAGAAATATTTTCAGAGTACATTAAAACAGTGGAGACTTGTGTTTTGGATTTCCGTGGGAGTACTCATAGTAACAAATATTATTTATGTAATTGCCGGTTCTGGAGAAGTTCAGTCATGGAATAATCCAAAAAAAGACAAAGAAAAAAGGTCCTTACCGTAATCATTTTTAATATTATTATTTTTACCTACAGAATGCAATATTTTCAGATTTTTTTAATTTTCAGGAACAGCAGTTAGTTCCACGGTGCTTTAACTGCGATAAGAACTGGCTTTTCGTAAGACTCTGTTATAAATTTTGAAATTGAAATAAATAAAGTGTAAATAAATTAAGCGTCAAATACATAAATATACCTGTTTATTGCTTTCATTATTCAAAAATCAAAAACATTTACCTCTTAATTTAACATAATAGATACCTATTAAAAAATCAATTTCGGTGATTTAAGTTCATGTAAATTCAGTGTATTCAAATACAGCAGGTAATTTTTATTTATTTAAGTTGGATAATAAAAAATTAACAAAAAATCACAATATAACAAAACAATTAGCTTTTCATGGTCAGAAAATGCTAATTTTCAGATTCAATACTAGAAAAGAATGGAAACTGCCAAATCCTGATATCATAAAATACTCTTTTTGTTTACATTTTCGTCAAAGAAATAAAAAATTTTATCGATAATTTTTTGTTAAATTCAAGGACGTTGAAGTGTGTTTAGATTTCCACTATTGTAAAATATATAATTTCTATTTTAACTTCTTTTAATTTGGTCTTAGGCTCTGCTTATTAGATTTTGAACTATTCTTTGCAAGGAAGCCATAACATTCAAGAATTTTAGTTGTAAAAACCATAATATTTTATACAATAAAGTTATATGTGCTAAGAATAATCTTCCTTTCAAATTACTGTAAGGGCATACATATATATATATCCGTCGGGCAAATGCGATTTATCTTTATTGTACCAATAGTGCATTGCTTGTCAGGTTACTGCATGTGATTTCGATTCTCTCCTTCAATCACTTCCACGCTATGGCGGGAGGAGTGGAAAAACTTAACAAATTGGAAAGGATAAAAAAAAGAAACATATTATCTGCAATAGAAAAAAAAATCTCGTTTCAATTACTTAATTACTTATTTGAGACCTCTTCTACCATCTGGTTTTACATAAGGAGCGTCATCTCTCTCTCCATCCTCCATTCTCTTGGCCTCAGACCATTCAATCCCCTTCTTTTTTAGAATACTTTGGAGATTACCATCCCAAGTAACTCTTCTTCTTCCTCGGGGGACGTTTTCCGGCCATTCTCGCCTCCATGGCATTTTTGGGTAACCGGATATCGTCCTCTCTACTTACCTTGCCATACCATCTTAGCTGCCCTCTCTCAATTATTTGGACCAGGGGTTCGCTTTTGAGCATGGCCCGTCTTGTCGTGTTGCGTATCCAGTCTCTCCTCGTTTTGCTTTGTACTTTTCTTAAAAACCTCATTTCCAGAGATTGGAAGCGACTTCGATCCGATTGCTTTAAGGCATAGGATTCGCTGCCGTATGTAAGAATGGGGGCAAAAAATCGAGCGGTAAACTGCCATTTTCGTTATTTGGCCATCTCTTTCTTGCTCAAAAACTTTCTGCTTATAGAGAAGAACATCTTCCCCGCTGCGGCCACCCTTGCATTGATTTCTTCCTTTAGTTTCCCGCTCTCACTTATTTTCACCCTAAATACTTAAAACAAGGAGTTCCTGCTCTATTCCTCGCTCCTTGATGGAGATGTTCATTTAAATCTCTGTCCTGGATACCACCACTTGGTCTTAGAAGCATTCCATAGCAAATTTTCCATAATTCCATAGCAAATTCCTTTTGCCTAGCTCTTCGGTCCATAAATTTAAATTTTCTCGCAGCTTTTCTTCGCTATCTGCTATAAACACTAGGTCATCTGCAAATGCGAAGTCAGAGAAAGTAGTTGGTTGCAACTTCCAGTGCCCAAATTGTATCACTCTGGTTCTCCTCTAACATTCCTTAATTACAACATCCATAAGAGCGATAAAGTAAGAGGGCTCCTATGTCTCCCTGCCTTAATACCTACTGTATAAAGAACTCGGATGATTTCAGGTTGAAAGTTCTAATATAATTCCTGCATCTGACATAAAATGATTTTATCCTTCTGATAAGAGCCTCATTTACTTTGTTATTTCTGAGTGATGCCCATAGCATATCCCTAGTTTGCCTGTCAAATGCCTTTTCCAGGACAATAAAGCACAGGTAAACCGCGTTGCTATATTCTATGGTCTTTTCACAAATTTGCCTTAAAGCAAAAACTTAATCTTGAGTCCTCCTACGGGCCGAAAACCACAAATGCCGCTGTCTCCTTCCTCAATCTCTGTTCTAAAATACGAGCATAGATTTTTCCAGCTACGCGTAGCAGGAGATGCCCCTGTGATTTGCACATTGTCTGGAGTCTCCTTTTTTAAAGATAATGATTACAATGATTACAATTTTCCAATCCTCAGGAATTCTTTTGTTATGCCAGGCCAACTCCACAATTTTAAAAAGCAGCTTCTCTCCTGCATTTCCCATATACGTAAGCATTTCGGGTGCTATTCCGTCAAGGCCGCTCATTTTCCTAAAGCTTCCCACGCTTCTTCTTTTCAATTGGGTTGTCCTCTCCTTGTTCGGTTCCCAAGATCTCAACCTTGCCCTCCTCGTCTTCATCCTCCTCATTATCTTCCCCATCTATACCCGCATCTTTTCCATCTAATAGCTCTCTAAAATAGGTTTCCATCTTTTCATTATGCGTTTCGGTTCATTTATTGTCTGTCTATCCTTTCCTTTTATAAATTTAATTGGGCATTCTTTGTCGTTTCTCATATTTTTCAGCACATTATAGAAAAGCTTTTGATTTGATTTTCCTTTTTTTTAATAAACTCTCCGAATTCCTCCAACGCTCGACCCTGTTCCCTCAGGACTATTTCCTTAACTTTAATTCTTTGGGTCTTATAGGCTTCATAAGTTTCCGGGCTTCTCTCTCTAAGGTATTCCTTCCTGAGCTCTTTCTTTCTCTCTCACATCCTGTTGTCCTCTTACATTCCCAGCCATATTTCACTTTACCGCACGTTACTTCGGCAGCTTTTGAAGTTTACTACTGTTTGAAGTACCACTGTTTTGCCCAGGCTTCCTCTAAATCATCTGTGTACACCCTTGAGCCCAGCTCAAGTTTTTCCTGTCCGCATTTCCTTCGAATTCCTTTTGCGCTTTTTCACTCTTCAGTTTGAATATTTTAATCTTTTCCGTAACTTTCAATCTTAAGCGAAGGTTTCAAATTATCCTTCGCTTCTGCTAATTCATCCTCATTAGGTCCATAAACGGCTATTAAAGTTCACTTATCCTTGGATTCCTTGTTTGCAAGGTTTCAAGTTAATATCTACTCATTAATAATTTTCCATCCTAGTGACCGCTACTACTGAACCAAGGCCTTCTTCAAGTCCTCCACCAGTTCCATCCCCTTTCCGGCTAATCCTCTTACGTTCCATGTTGCATACTTAGTGGTTCCTGTCCTCGTCAGGACGTCAGGCTCGCCAGGCAAAGAAGCAATCCAGCATTCTTCTTATTGTTGCTTTTAATCAGTTACATTCGGAGATGTGAGTCATTGGCCCACAGTCCCCTAGCGCAATGGAGGGGCTGCCTCCTTCTGGCCTCTGCGCTTGCCCCCAGCAATTTCAGGGACCTAAGTTTCAATTACTACATAATTGGGTGGTGTTATGCATCAATTGACCAAGCGCCAAAGTTGCATTTTTTTAGATATTTGTATTATCTGGCGACTAAAGATTAATACTTTTTTTTAACTAATTGGCCTAGAAGGTATCTCACCACTATTCCAAAGAAAAGTAATTTCGACTAAATGCCAGTCGATTTATCGCAAAGCTTCAGCTTCCCCCGGAAAAAGTTTCAAATAAAAACTGTCTTTATGTATGCGTAGCATATACACCCACATAGCTTTCAAATAATCTAAATATTTGTAACCAGCGTAACGAATCTGCTTCACAGCGCAGACGGTTATCGATGTAATCGTCTGTTCACCAAGATAGGGTAGGAAATCGGCACGTATCCCGGGCAATCCGCCTCTGACCATTGATACATTAGATTTAATATCGTGGACTCCACCTTCTCTCTGCGAAGATTCAGGAACCCCCACTCGACGGACTGGGAAGCCTTTCAGACGCAACTGGGATACTAAGTGGAGGGACTGAGACACAGAGTTAAATTTGTGGAAGATGTGATCTCTCAAACAAGGACATTACGAGGGCACTTGTTCAAGCCTTCAATGATAACTGCCTGGAAAGGGAGTACTGCACCAACAGAAACCTGGGCTCTCCAAATTAAGGGTAGAAACTCGAAGGATTTTTAATAAGGCAAAAAAGGATAAGAAGTGAGCGGCATACAAGGCAACGCTAGCTGATACAAGAAAGCCCTCAGGAAAGCAAAGAGGTGTAATAAAAATTGTTTGTAGCATTTTTAAAAAATTCCAAATTTAAAAATATTCAGGCTTTTGCATTTATGCAGACATCTTAAAATCCGGTTTGGCGCTTGGTCAATTGATGCATAACACCATCCAATTAAGAATTTAAGTTCACATCTGTTTAATTTATTTACTAATGATTTATCTAGTGAATTACATCTTTTTATCAACAGCAGTACTAGCGAAGATGTGTGTATTTAGTAATTTACATTTGCCAGAACTTCAAGTACACTTCTGCAATCTGTTAGTATTTGTGTAGGGTAGATTCTCGATGTATTCAAGAGCTTCAATAATTGCTATTAATTCTGCAGTATAATTTGACATGAATTGGGGCAGCAAGGATTTGCCTTGACTCGTTTAAAGCTAAGTCAAGGATCGCTGCTCCTACATTGTTTGCACTTTTGGACCCATCAGTAACAATCAAATGATAATTTGGTGCTATACTGAGAATATCATCTTTAAATACCGGGTTGACTATGTCTGTTGGTGTTCCTTATAGTCCGGTAAGTAACGGACATCTGCTGTAAATATTATTTCCTCAAATTCTGATTCAAATATCGGCAATTTATTTAATAACTGAGCGATTTTACTTGATACCTGAGGCGTATTGGCCATGGTTTTGACTACATAGTGATCTCTTAACATTCTTCTTCTAACATCCAGTGGCGGATCAGAGGCCTCAGCTAACATGACATCTCTTGGGGTACTTTTAAGATACCCAATGGATAGTCTAATACATGCATTATGTATCTTTTCTAGTGCTCTTAATTTTCCTTTGTTCGCTCTATTATAAAAAATTGAACCGAAATCTATAACGGCTCTAATTGTGGATCGATAAAAAAGCAGACAGGTAGCAGGATCTGCTCCCCATTTATGGTATGCTATCATTCTTAAGGCATTCATATATTTTTCAGTTTTCTTGATTGTCATATCCAGATGTATATTCCATGACAATTTACGATCTAAATGCAGCCCCAGAAATCTTACCTGAAATTCACATGGAAATCTCACATCGCCTAACTTAACACTGCGTCCTAGAGACACATTCCTCTTTCTTGTAAACGGACATACAATTGATTTTTCAGCCGATATAGTTAAACCATTACTTGTACTCCAATCGTTCAGGACTTTCATTACGTCACTTAATTTTTCTATGCAGGATTCGAAATTTTTTTGAGTATCTGGATTATATTGGCTAATGGAGATATTATTTCTTCAAGTTCATACACATATATAGCATACAAAAGACAACTTAGGATGCCTCCTTGAGGTAATCCAAATTGGCTGGTTTTAGGGCTAAATAACCGACCGTTTACCTGACATAGACATTCCTATTAGAAATTAAATCTACAAACTAAAAAAATCTCATTATAAAAATACTTTATTATTGACAAATTATCGCAGAATTTGTAAAGGACGATGCTTGAACTTGTTTGAACAAGCATATACTTCTCTGAACAGAATAGATTAGCACGCAGAGTACTGCTTCAGCTTGTGTTTGAACATGCATAGACTTGCTTAGAAAAATATAAACACTGCTGGTAAAAAGTTTGGACCACCTAGAATAAAAATGTATTATATTTATTTTGTTAATTTAATGATTTGTTATGTATGAAATAAAATGTCAGCAATTCAAAAATGTTATATTTAATCTATATACAATAATATAAGCGATAACAAATTCATTACAAAGGGTGAATCTTTCCCAAAAATAATTTCGACTAAGCGGCTTTTTCATCAAAGTGACCACCTTTCCGCTTAATTACTTCTCTTGTAATTCTAGGCATTCCCTCAATCAATTTTTCATTATCCCGTCAATACGGACGAGATCACCTATTCCATTGCCTGGAAAACATCCCCAAACCATGACCAAGCCCTCTCTGTGCATAACGGTGGGTATTATGCATTTTGGATGTTGTTATTCTGAGGCTTAAAGGTTCCTCCAACCTTTCACTGTAAAGTCTTTGTATTTCAAGCCCACTCTTCTTGTTTCTACGTTTCTTCTTGTTTGCACCCTTTAATAATCTTTTCAGCGTTGCAACTCTTCGTATTAAGTTCGCTTGACGAAATCGTCTTTGAACAGATGAGACAGAAATTGGCCTCGAATTTGTTTTAATAACTTCCCCTCTGATTTTTGGAGCTGTGAGTCGTCTGTTTCTTTTACTTCATAAAATAATGAACGTATCCTCACCTGTGGTTGTTGATTTTGGTCTCCCTGAGCGGTGTAAATCTTCATGATCACCATATTTTTTAAATCGTTTGATAGCAAGATGAACACCATTTTTTTGAAATTTTAAGTTCAGTCGTTATTTTTCGTTCTGATTTCCCTATTTTATGTAATGTTCAAATGGCACTTCTGGTAGCAACACTCAGTTTTTTAACTTTGCTCATTTTGTATTAATTCAAAAGAGAAAAAAATCAACGTTGCAATAAGATGTACTCGTAAACCGTTAAGATATACTCGTAAACGCAAAAAGATATACTCGTGAACCGTGATGCTCAAGGAGTGAAAGACTCCCAATTGAATAAAAAAGAATACAAAGTAAGTAAATAATGATTTGTTGACAAACAATACAAAGTCCTAATCTACAAACAGAATCTAATTTGAAAGAAATTATTCTCTATGAATTACTAACAAATCCAAGAGGTAAATTGTTTCTGAAAGGGCAAAGTGTATACTATGTTAGATTGGAAGGGGGAGGGCCACGCCTCATCACTGCGACCTTCATTGAGAGGTCTATTGTGTATCCTCTGGATATGACATCCCTCAGCTTCGCCCTCTTAATCAGGCCTAGCAAAGCTGATAGTGGCTTCGGGATTGCTAGTCCCCAGTTGAAGAAACCTTGTTCTCGCCAGGCGACACATACACAAAGGACGTGTGCCGGGGTTTCCTCCTCGGCCCTGCAGAAACGGCATAACGCGTTGTTTGCTAGTAGTAAATGGTGTATTCGCCTATTCAGCCGCCTGCAATGCCCTGTTAGTAGACCCACTATTATCCTTATATCTCTTCGGCTATGGCTCAGTAGATTCCGGATAAATGTAGTTAAATGTCTTAACAAAGAATCTGGCCTGTCTCTGTCCTGGCGTTCATTCCCACCATCGTAGATGCTGGTCTTCTATCCATTCCTTGAAGAGTGAATGAGGCTCCTGGGCAACCGCAGAATGTCTCCGAGCGTATAAAGGTATCCTTCGAGGTATATTATGTTAATAAAATATTTATGGGGTAGGTATTATGCATAAATCACGTGACTGGAAAATTCTTATTGCAATGTAACTATATTTTTCTTTAAAGAATCTTAGTAAATAACTAAATTTTTTTACTGATCCCAAACTTCTGATCGGTAGTGCACATATATGTAGGGGCGGCAATTTGTCTTTTTGTTCAGGGCGACGTAACCGCTAGAGCGAGCGCTGCAACTAGCCATAGAAGTGCAAGGGCTTAACTTTGCTAACGAATTCAGAACAAAACCAGTTAATTCGCTCAATTTGCCAGAATTTACTTTTTGGATTGCACAGACGGCAAAATCCAACCGACAGTGCGAATTTACTGATTTTTTTTTTACTTTTTCGTGATTTTCTCGAAATTGGATGCAACGATTTTCTTTAAACGTTGAATACTATCTATACATATAAATTTTTATTACTTTTATTTGCCACATTTTTCTGAAGGAACAATAGCAATGTGCTTTTCTCTAAAGTACCACTAAAATAACTGATGACTGTTGAAGTCCCGAAAATAAAACTTCTGAGACAAACAAATAATGGAAAAATAAGATTCAAATAAAAGTTGTACAAGCAAAAAAATTATGTTCCTAATCAAAATGATGCTCTGTTGACAAAGTCTGCATTCTCCCTCATAGTCTAGATTTGACATCGCTAAATTTATTTAGTCTACTGTCGCGATTTAGGAAAAAGAAATCTGGTATAAAACAATCACCCTTCATTCCTTTATTGTAATAATTCATTTTTAAATAAACGGTTAGTGGAAATGTATTACAGATAAATAAAGGAAGTGAGGTTATGCTATTTACCTAATACGATTGCATTGTATGATTAAAAGATCTTATCAAGACAGTCGCAATGCTTGGAACGTCAATTTGCAGACAATTCAGTATCGTGACACCCTTCAAATATTATTAAAGTTTAAATCGGATTAAATATAAAAACATGCAACTTATAAGGAGAGGAAAATAACTAATCATTTTAGAGTCACAATTAGCACCTTTAACAAATAATTGAATCATTAATTGTAAAGACATTAAAAAAAAGAAAGAGCTAAGGAAAAAAATACTATATTTATTCTTTTTTTCTTAAAAACACAAACTGCTTTAGAAGGTAATTGCGGTAGTGAGTTTATTCTAAAAAAACTGATAGAGTATTCTTATAAAACCAAGCAAAAAAAAATTCCAATTTGACATTTTATTAAATATTTAAACACTGAACATTCAAATTAACGTTTCTGAATTCACCGCAAGGTAACAGCACTTACTTAACCTAGAATTTGTAGTAGTTCAAATAATTGCCGCTAGAAAGCATAAGCTTCTAGATATACAGAATTGTAGTTCCAAAATTTGCCAACGCGATCGCAGCGCCATCCTGTGATGTAAAAAAATTTTCAGTAGTTTTAAATGCGTCTTTGTGAAGGTTAGCGTAATGGATTCCCAAAAACAATCTTAGGAAGTAGTGACACCTAGTGACAAACTCTATAACCATAAATAAAATTGATTTCTCAGTAGGTGTTGTTATTGGTGGCCATTCTTATAACTACAAATATTACTAATTTTCATTAGTTACTTTATTATTAGAAAAAAAAATCTGGTGTGCGAAACCCTCACACAAATTTCTTGCTCATAGTTTGCAAAAATTGTAACCGACAAATGTATATTAGTATACCAAATTTAATGAAAAATACCAAATTCGGTATTTGATTGAATATTGTATTTGATATATTTTTGAAAGCAGCTTCAAAATTTCTCGAAATGGCTGGTCCAATTGCTTGAAAAATTTCTTGAGAAATTCATTCAGTATTTATTTATGTATTGCCTAAAGAAACTATACATTTCTATAGCATGAGATTGACCTCTGCTGAAAGCTGAACAAAAATACAAACGTTACAAGAAGAAACATTACAGCCTAATCTTCAGAGTAATAATATTAAATACTTGATTAATAAAGTAGACAGTAACAATGATTTAAATAGACTTTATTCATTTATACAAATTATTTTAGGAAAGGAGCTTGAGAGATCTCCTCATAGGTATAATAATAACATAATAATACCTTTACAAACCTGTGTATCCTTTACAAACCCATTATCTTTCCTCCAAAGCCTCAGAGATAAAATAAAATAAGTGGTTTAACTTTTCTTTATTTTCTACATCTAGTAAGTTAACATATGTAGAACAAATCATAAGAACTGTGTGAAGGTAAGTACCTATTTAACAACCTCCTTCTCAAACATTTATAATAAGGGCATTTCAAAATAAAATGCATAATATTATCATTTTTGCCCACCGCACAAGTAAAGCAACTCTTTTAGGATCAAATAAATGGGCTATTCCATTATAAAAAATCCTGGGGTGACGATCACTAGCTACTCTAATTTGAGCTATCAAGCTGGTTTTAATGATATTGCACCTATTATTTACATATGAACACCCATTAGTCAAGGGACATATCAATCTATAGTGGATTTTTTTTTTTAATTGAAGGTGTCCCAACATCTGTGGTAATTTGTGCCAGGAGCCTTCTCAGGTTCCAATTTTGTCGGTTACAATTTTGCAAACTGGAGCAAGAGAAATTTGTGTGAGTGTTTCACACCAGATTTTTTTTTTCTAATAATAAAGTAACTAATTAAAATTAGTATATTTGTAGTTATAAAAATGGCCACCAGATAACAACACCTACTGAGAAATCAATTTTATTTATGGTTATATAGTTTGTCACTAGGTGTCACTACTTCCTAGCTTTTTTTGGGGAGTCTATTAAGCTAACCACTTCCCGTCCCTTCATCATAAAGACAATTTTAAACTATTGAAAAACTTTTACATCAGAGGATAGCGCTGTGATCGGGTGGCAAATTTTGGAACTACAATTCTGTATATCTAGAAGCTTATGCTTCCTAGCGGCAATTATTTGAACCACTAAAATTCTAGATTAGGAAAGTGCTGTTACCTGGCGGTGAATTGAGAAACGTTAATTTAATTCGTTTTTAAATATTTTAACTAAAATGTAAAATTTGAATTTTTTTTGCTTGTTTTATAAGAATACACTCCTAATTTTTTAGAATAAACTTCATCTACAGCAATTACCTTCTTAAAGCAGTTAGAAAAAAGAATAAATATATATTTGTTCCTTAGCTCTTTCTGTTTTTTATGTCTTTTATTAATGATTCAATTATTTGTTAAAGGGGGCTAATTGTGACTCTAAAATGAATTAAGTTATTTTCTCTCTTATTAAGTTGCATGTATTTATTATATTTAATACCGATTTAAAATATTATGAAGGGTGTCCCGAGACTTGAATTGTCCTGCAAATTGACGTCACAAGCATTGCTACTGGATTGATAAAGAGCTTTATATC
Source organism: Triatoma infestans (assembly GCA_011037195.1). NCBI lineage: Eukaryota > Metazoa > Arthropoda > Insecta > Hemiptera > Reduviidae > Triatoma > Triatoma infestans. The sequence goes on from JAAEAF010007712.1 coordinate 33,148, forward strand.
ATACAATGCAATCTTATTTAGGTAAATAGTATAATCCTCACCTCCTTTATTTATCTGTAATACATGTCCACTAACCGTTTATTTGCAAATGAATTATACAATAAAGGAATGAAGGGTGATAGTTTTATACCAGATTTCTTTTTCCTAAATCGCGGCAGTAGACTAAATAAATTTAGGGATGTCAAATCTAGGCTATGAGGGAAAATGCAGACTTTGTCAACAGAGCATCATTTTGATTAGGAACATAATTTTTTTGCTTGTACAACTTTTATTTGAATCTTATTTTTCCATTATTTGTTTGTCTCAGAAGTTTTATTTTCGGGACTTCAACAGTCATCACTTATTTTAGTGGTACTTTAGAGAAAAGCATATTGCTATTGCTCCTTCAAAAAAATGTGGCAAATAAAAGTGATAAGAATTTATATGTATTGTTAGTATTCAACGTTTAAAGAAAATCGTTGCAGCCAATTTCGAGAAAATCACGAAAAACGGAAAAAAAACATTCAGTAAAGTCGCAATGGCGGATGGATTTTGCCGTCTGTGCAATCCAAAAAGTAAATTCTGGCAAATTGAGCGAATTAACTGGTTTTGTTCTGAATTCGTTTGCAAAGTTAAGCCCTTGCACTTCTATGGCTACTTGTAGCGCTCGCTCTAGCGGTTACGTCGCCCTGAACAAAAAGACAAATTGCCGCCCCTACATATATGTGCACTACCGATCAGAAGTTTGGGATCAGTAAAAAAATTTAGTTATTTACTAAGATTCTTTAAAGAAAAATATAGTTACATTGCAATAAGAATTTTCCAGTCACGTGATTTATGCATAATACCTACCCCATAAATATTTTATTAACATAATATACCTCGAAGGATACCTTTATACGCTCGGAGACATTCTGCGGTTGCCCAGGAGCCTCATTCACTCTTCAAGGAATGGATAGAAGACCAGCATCTACGATGGTGGGAATGAACGCCAGGACAGAGACAGGCCAGATTCTTTATTAAGACATTTAACTACATTTATCCGGAATCTACTGAGCCATAGCCGAAGAGATATAAGGATAATAGTGGGTCTACTAACAGGGCATTGCAGGCGGCTGAATAGGCGAATACACCATTTACTACTAGCAAACAACGCGTTATGCCGTTTCTGCAGGGCCGAGGAGGAAACCCCGGCACACGTCCTTTGTGTATGTGTCGCCTGGCGAGAACAAGGTTTCTTCAACTGGGGACTAGCAATCCCGAAGCCACTATCAGCTTTGCTAGGCCTGATTAAGAGGGCGAAGCTGAGGGATGTCATATCCAGAGGATACACAATAGACCTCTCAATGAAGGTCGCAGTGATGAGGCGTGGCCCTCCCCCTTCCAATCTAACATAGTATACACTTTGCCCTTTCAGAAACAATTTACCTCTTGGATTTGTTAGTAATTCATAGAGAATAATTTCTTTCAAATTAGATTCTGTTTGTAGATTAGGACTTTGTATTGTTTGTCAACAAATCATTATTTACTTACTTTGTATTCTTTTTTATTCAATTGGGAGTCTTTCACTCCTTGAGCATCACGGTTCACGAGTATATCTTTTTGCGTTTACGAGTATATCTTAACGGTTTACGAGTACATCTTATTGCAACGTTGATTTTTTTCTCTTTTGAATTAATACAAAATGAGCAAAGTTAAAAAACTGAGTGTTGCTTCCAGAAGTGCCATTTGAACATTACATAAAATAGGGAAATCAGAACGAAAAATAACGACTGAACTTAAAATTTCAAAAAAATGGTGTTCATCTTGCTATCAAACGATTTAAAAAATATGGTGATCATGAAGATTTACACCGCTCAGGGAGACCAAAATCAACAACCACAGGTGAGGATACGTTCATTATTTTATGAAGTAAAAGAAACAGACGACTCACAGCTCCAAAAATCAGAGGGGAAGTTATTAAAACAAATTCGAGGCCAATTTCTGTCTCATCTGTTCAAAGACGATTTCGTCAAGCGAACTTAATACGAAGAGTTGCAACGCTGAAAAGATTATTAAAGGGTGCAAACAAGAAGAAACGTAGAAACAAGAAGAGTGGGCTTGAAATACAAAGACTTTACAGTGAAAGGTTGGAGGAACCTTTAAGCCTCAGAATAACAACATCCAAAATGCATAATACCCACCGTTATGCACAGAGAGGGCTTGGTCATGGTTTGGGGATGTTTTCCAGGCAATGGAATAGGTGATCTCGTCCGTATTGACGGGATAATGAAAAATTGATTGAGGGAATGCCTAGAATTACAAGAGAAGTAATTAAGCGGAAAGGTGGTCACTTTGATGAAAAAGCCGCTTAGTCGAAATTATTTTTGGGAAAGATTCACCCTTTGTAATGAATTTGTTATCGCTTATATTATTGTATATAGATTAAATATAACATTTTTGAATTGCTGACATTTTATTTCATACATAACAAATCATTAAATTAACAAAATAAATATAATACATTTTTATTCTAGGTGGTCCAAACTTTTTACCAGCAGTGTTTATATTTTTCTAAGCAAGTCTATGCATGTTCAAACACAAGCTGAAGCAGTACTCTGCGTGCTAATCTATTCTGTTCAGAGAAGTATATGCTTGTTCAAACAAGTTCAAGCATCGTCCTTTACAAATTCTGCGATAATTTGTCAATAATAAAGTATTTTTATAATGAGATTTTTGTACGGCAATGGCCCGAGGAGTTTTAAAAAAAAAATTTTTTTGTTGCTCTACGTTTCGGGTACCATTGGTGCTCTTCTTCAGCAGATCTGTAAAAATTTATTGAAGAAAATACATTATTGTACAATTATAGTAGTCATGAAAAGTTCATTGATTTATAAAAAAGAAGAAAGAAAAATTTAAATTAAAGAAATATTACCAGAAGAAATTATAAACAGAAGTGACCGTAAATTAAATAAAATGATATTGACAATAAGATAAAATAAGACAGATAAAGATACCTTAAGGGTAGGAGAGGCGTTAAGAACGTTGAGACTGAAGTGAAGAGAGAGTATTTTTTAATAATTCCAAAAACTGTTAAAGGGTGGGAGGGATAAGAAAAATGTTTGGCGCGGTAATTTCAAATTTGGAAGAACAATTTACTGATGAGTATCTTTTCTTAGGGTTAGAAAATATTTTTAGCTTTAGGACATAAACAACATAAACACACTATAAATTATTAGCGAACGAAAAAATCGATTAGTGAAATTTGAGTATTTAACACAAGAATATTAGATGGGCGAACCCCGAAACCGCTCCATGACCACAAAATGAAGCAGGCTACCACGGAAAATGTTTCTGAAGAATATTTTTCTCACACTTACAGCCAAAATGGCGCCCCGGACAAATGTCCGGGTTGCCCGCCCCTAGAGCGTGCTCTGCCCAACTTTACCATTTGTTTATACAATAAGTGTAGGTGAACATTATCGTATGCACCGCCTATATCAAGAAATAGACCCATCAGAGCCTGATTTCTTGTAAATGCCATTTCGATATCGCATATTAGAGTAGTATGACAATCATGTATGCTTCTGCCTTTTCTGAAGCCATAATGTGTGGCTGGAAGAAGATTCTTATTCTCTAAATACCACTCTAATCTGGCCTTCAGCATTCTTTCGAATGTTTTAAGTAGGCATGATGATAAGGATATGGGACGATAAGAGTCGCTATTGTTCGGAGTCTTTTTTGGTTTAAGTATGGGAACTATAATGTAGATTTTCTTTAGGGAAAATACCTGAAACCCAGATTTTGTTGAAAATGGCTAAAAGCATTTGTTTAGCGAGGGGGTAGATAGTAATTAAATATAAAATTACGTTTAACAGACAAAATTAAGAAAGCTAAGTTCGCTTTAAACAGTATATGGAAAATGTTTTTTATGAGGAAAGAAATACCTTTATCTTGTAAAACTAAAATATAGGACAACTGTTAAAAGTGTATTCAGATATGTTTGGAGGGAAGGGAATAGCTAAGTGGTTAGCTTACTGGACTCCCACGCGGAGGACCCGGGTTCGAGCCCAGCTAGCTGTGCTACCCTTAGATTTTTTTCCTAGGAGCCTCTATAGCTCTCTGTCCGGTGATGGTCAGTGTTGTCTATAACGAGAGAATACTGTCCAGAGGCCGGCAGAACACTGAGAGGGCTCCGGGAGCCAATGATGTTGACGCGCCATAAATTAAAAAAAAAAGATATGGTTGGCAGGCCTGGGGCAGGATCAAGTTTTAAATATTAGAAACATTCAAAAGTTTTTCCTGAAAAAGCTATTACAGCTTACCATACAATGAAAATTACAGTTTGAAGGAGATGGATCGTGAGGAATGGAGGATGCGGATTGATCAGGCCCAGGTCCTTTCATGGCCGTAGCTAGGAAGAGAGAGTTGAGAAGTGGGATGAGAGAATGATGGATCTCGAAGGCCAACAGGCATTTTGGGCTGCACGGCACAAAATGGATCCCACGTGGGTGTTGGATAAAAAAAAAACAAAAATCGACTAGCTTTATTGTTGAAGCAGGCAAAATGTAACCAATGATTGATTTTACGAAGAAAGGAACAATTTGGAAATGCGTAAAACTGATAATTTCCTAGAGTGAATCGGAATTGCTTGGATAATTCAAATTTTATATGGACCCAAAAAAATTTTTCCTAAAATTTGTATTCTTCATTTAAGTGGACTATTCATTTTGAATCTTAAACCTTCCTAAAACAAGGACATTCATGCAGTATTAACTCTAGAAATCCCAAAATTTGAGAATGACTTTCGGAAATTAAACCATACTACAAGACAAAGGTGAATGTACAAACTGTTGATGGAAACCTTTTACTTTATTACCTTCCACCTTGTATGTCAGTTTATCTAGGAATCGTCTTTTTTGCCGTTACTTCGGAGAAAATTTAATCCAAATCTTTTTGTTTTTTTATAAATGGTTTTTATGTTATAGATAATAACTTCATTTTCCAATGGCTCATCAACGAACTCTTCCCCAAAGTAAGGAAGCATTGTTGAAGTCTTATACTAGCAGACTTAAAGATGATGTTAAATCAATGCTTGAAAATTTTGAAGGTGAGTATTTTCCATATTTTATATATTCCATGTATTAACAGGATTTTAAGCGGTTAGTTTTTAAAACAAATATCCCCCGTTATTAAAAATTATCTCCTAATGTCTTTAGTTTTTTGAATAATGAAATTTTATTTCCATTTGGATACATGGATCTTTTTTCTAATGGAAATCCATTCTTCTATTAAATTAAGTAGATAAATATAAATTAGTTCACAAAAGGTAAATAGTTAAATCCTTTTTAGTCGACCAGATTACGATGTTGATTGTACTTACCAACTGTAGATGACACTTTAGCCTCGAAACCTCCTTGGGAGACACAAAATAAAATTGTGATTATACTCAGGAGTTAGTCACAATTAATACACTCATAGCCTTGTGAATTAATTACCAATTTTAGTATTAGATTTAAAGAATTGTGCAAAAGTTAGTGAATGCCAGCAGCACCCGAGCGGGTGTGGTTGGCAGTCAGCGGCATAGCACAAAGCACAATAGACCGTGGAGGTCGCAGTGCAGTGGGCCCCCAAAACAAAAAACAATAGAGAGTAAATGTTTAATTGAATCTGTATTTAATTTGTAGAAATTGTGAAATTGGCGAAAGGAGAAAATGAAACTCAGATGTCAAGGTATACCCAAGCTGAACAGGATACCTTCGAAATGCATGTCAGAGCTGCTAATATGGTGAGGGCTGGAGAATCACTTATGAAGCTGGTGTCAGATATCAAACAGTATTTAATTCTTAACGATTTTCCTTCAGTTAATGAGGGAATTGCTCAGAATTCCAAACTGTTCAGAACAAAACAGGCTGAATGTGATCAGAAATTAATGACTCTCAGGGACGATATGGCTGCTGATTTATATGATTTGGAGGAAGAGTATTATAATTCTATTTATAAAGTGTAAATTTATAATCATATAAAACATAATTCTGTGATAAATCTTCCATCTTGTAAATAGCCTTTTTCTTGGATTGGTAGAATGGTCATTTGGAATTATTATTCAGTCAGTCCTTTAATGGATTGTGGAATGTGCGAAACAGATACGATGAATGTAATATGCTGTAAATATTGTTAATAAATATTTTTTTATCAGTTTTATGGTTTGTGCCTAATTTTAAAACATGTTCATTTTGTCTTTAAGGTGGATTCAGTTTCTAGTTAAGTCCTGTTGGATATTTTACTCTCATATAGAATCGGTAACGATAAGTATTTTTTCAGAGGTCCATTAGAACACTCCACTTGGGCGACCCTAAAGATCTATGAGTCTTCTTTCAATTAATAAAGTCTATCAGATTTTCTTTTAAATAAACAAGGGTACCTTCAGATATAGTTCAAATTTTTTTCACTGGAAGCTGTGATCAATCAAGCTCCAGTGCATCTTCAGTTAGTGTAACTGTTTTAACACGTCCTTATAGGAAGTTGCTAGTAGTAATCACCATTACAAAAAAATCTGCTTCTCACTTTGTATAAATGCACACTAATACAATAGTGCAACAATGAATTTTGAATCCGATAAAAATAAGCAAAATCGGACACAAAAAGATGAGTTTATTCACTTAGGACAGGATATTTGACTGTCACTACATTTTTATGGTGGGCCTGGAAAATGAAACCTTTCTGTTCTACTTTTAAGAATTATTTTGAAATGCAGTGGTCTTCGCTTGCTAGATATATAATCTCAGATCATATTTGAAATTGGATTTGCCCTGTAATTCTTAACATTTATAGAGAATAAAACATATTCTAGTTGCTCAATTAGATATTGTGACTAAGGTTCATCTATTTTTTTGTATTAAAAATACTGTATCTAGTAAGATTACACTTATGATATTAGATTCAATTTTCTAAATTGAAAATTCGGTGCAAAAATAGAATTTCTGAGATCCTAAATGGGTAAAAAAGAGCGTCTAGAATTGCTTATGAATAATAAAAAAAATGCGAATGTTCAAGGTATGCCCGTTTTGGAATCCATGAAGTCCAAGGTTTTGATTAAAATCGTATAAATAAAAGTACATTCTGCTGAGTTTACCATGTTCTGTATGACTACGAAAAGAAGCAGGCTATCATGGAAAATATCTCTGAAGCTTTCCAGCTCTGCGAACCCAACCATAACTATAGTTCATAGAAAATTGATTTTAAGAAAGTTTTGAGGGAAACTGCGATACAGGCTTCTCTATAAAGTGCCTTTTCAACATATACAAGGTCTCTTCAACCTTAACATAATAATATTAAGGAAATTAGGTGCAATACAAAAATCCAAGTTTAAAGCTATTTGACAACAGGAAGCTGAGTAGTATAATAATAATCATGTGAGAAATGTAACCCCAGATTTGTAATACTAATTAAATGGTGGAAAAAATGAATTCGTTAATAATTCTGGTCCGAACTTATGAGGGAACTAATTCAAAAATGCATCTTTTATTTTAAAAACAATTTGCTAGTAACTGTGCATTTTTATAAGAATTCTATGCTCAGAAACATGTTCTCTATAATGCAACGTGTACGGAATTGGATGAAATGTATACACTTAAAATTTTCCTTCATCACAGCCTCTTAATCTAATATCTATATTTTTGTCAACTTTTATGTTACAAAAACAAATATTTGTTGTATATAGATACATATAATATTTACAGTTTATGCTCTAATTCAATATTTACAAATCACCAATTTACAATAACATATTAATATTTTTTATTTTGTATTGCTTTTTTTTTTTAATCTAAATCTAAATTGTGACAATTGATGCAGTAGTATTGTCTTTCTGTATCACTATGAAAAACAAAAGGATGAAAATAATATTTTTATTAAAATGAGCGAAAGATTGAGCAAAAACATAATATGTAAATAATCCGGAAGAACATCACACATTGAACCACAAAAAATGTATAAACTAAAATAAAATATATATTATAAATATGAAAATATTTTAAATAAACTTTTTTTAAAAAATATATTTAAATATTACAATAACTTCTATCACAAATCTACTTGAGTATATTGTGTATATTGTTCTGGGAATGTTAAATATATTTCAATATAAGTATAATTCATATATATATTTTTGATTATAAAATAAATAATTTGCCCTTTCAAAAAAAAAAATAAATAAAACACTTCTAGTGATATATTTTAGAAAATATAGCTTCCACATTTATATGTTATACGTAAGAGTGCATAATTTAAATTACTATGATTAATGTTTTAAGGCTATCCTAAAAAGTTTCGTTCCCACAATGAGTTTGAAATGACTTTATTGGAATTATTAACTGTGAACAGGTTTTGATTAGTGATGTTGCTATACTTATTTAGAGTATGTAGTAATCAGTCTGAATCTAAAATTTTATACAATTTATTTGTATATTTCAGAGTGTAAATAATATCTTCTATTTAATATAGCAAATGTCTATTTCATGAATATACACAATTTTTCCCCCTAACTTAAAGTGGATATACAAAATAAAATATACTATATAATTTATAACATGTTTCTATAATATATTGCACAATATAACTTTATACACAATAGGAGAGAGAGGCACCTTACATACAGAATAATCACATATACAACCATGGGAGACATTATTTACTTTGGGAGATTTTCTTTACACTTGATTTGGAATTACACAGAAACACACGGAAACTTTTCGAAATACAAACAAAAGAGCTTAATTATTAAAATGTTCATGTAAATGACTAGTATCATTATTTATGGAAGAATAAAACATGTTCAAATGATAGAAAAACTATCCCACTATTGATAGATATCTTCTCTAATTTACACAATTACCTCTTAACTATAAATTAAACTTTACACAATTATCTCTTAACTTTAAATTAAACTATATGTCATTGTTTGTGCCAAGAAAAAAAAAAAAAGAAAGAAAGTAATAATAATTTACACTGACTGGAAATTAAATGTTTTTGTATAATTTTTTATATATGTGGACGTTTTACATGGCACTTTTCTAATATAAATAAACTTCAATCCTTTGAACAACTGACTTTTTCGTCTATATTAAAACATTCCATAATATATGTAACAAACATTTTTCTGGAGACAATAAAAGTCCAAATTGTCGCAATATGCAGACTTCAGTAAGAATTTTATGAATTGCATGCAGCGATATTCAGAGTGGGAAATAATAGCTCGGCGATTTTTTTTAAAAATAATTATTTACACCCATATGATGACTATATTGAATTTAAAGTCATGTGGTGTGTATTATATTAAAGGTGTGCTACATGTGATGAGGAGATGCTGCAGTAATTACATGCACCTGAGAACCTTTGTTGACATTATATACCTGTCCTGGACTAAATGGTTCTAAACGTGAATGACTTTCTACTCGGCTACCTGGAAAATACAGGAATATTTTATAAAATCTTTTTTATTAATAAAAATAAAAATCCTTTGTAAACTCCATTCTCTAGAAATATTGGAGGTTCCCAATAAGAACTGGTGAAGAGAAGAAATTTTCTAGTTTGGTTCTATAGAAATAAAAACATCCGAGGAAAATTTTGAAAATGCAATTATTACTTTACATAATTTTATATCTCCGGTTATTGTTTAAAATTAGTGCATGATGGATGAGTACCATTCTGATCTAAGTAAGCTTCAATTTTATTTGGAAATTGTCCATCGCTCAATACATACAACAGCTGAACATATCCCAACAGTCATCTGCAATTTCTTGAAGTAACTATTTCTATTAACTATTTCATTCATCGTCAGAGCAAATTCAACAAGTTCGTGGAGAGAGTTCACTTTATGTAATGTTTCTGTTACACTCATATTTGTTGGTTTGTTTATTGTATGTGCTGGAGGTTTATGTTTCTGTGATGTACATTTTTGGAAGTTTATAGTTCCACTAAAAGTTTTTTTTCCATATCTTTCAAGACAAGCTTAATATTATTTTTATTTACAAAAACTGTTTATTATTATTATTTTATATTTTACAATTGTATTAATGCACTGTAGTTCCTCATGGTATTGTATTTTCGATTAAAGCCTTGATAAAGACAGGAAACTCTATAGAAACGTTGGCATAATTGAATGTTTTTCTTGTCAACAAATTTCTTCATAACGTAATACATCAACAGTCAATAATTACTATTATAATAACCCTAAAGAGGTAAGGCCATGCATGACCAGGAGAGATGACTGAAGAAAATACTTATGTGAAAACTACGGTTCCGAAAAACGGAGTACACCTAAAAGGAGTTTGGCTGTAGATGACCATGAATGAAGGTGGGCTGAGGCGTAACAGAAGAGGGTCGCATAGATAGAAGAAAGTATGATGCAGGTAACTTTAGAAGGATATACCTGGCCAAAGCAAGATAATCTAGATCTTTGGAACTATTTCGATGATATAGTCAGAAGTTTTTTGGATAGATTTATGGATTATTCTGTTATTTTTTTTGTCTGCTCAGAATACTGAAAATTTGGTAACAGCATACTACACAGAAAATTCTAGGTGATGCGTGTTTGAAAAGAGGTTCTCTTCACTTAGTAAGTACCGGACAAAAATGTATTTAATTTTTAAAAGGAAAAACTAACAGACTATTGGTGAACTTAACCCCCCTCTTTCTTTTTTAAAAAATAAATTTATTTTACAACTGCAATTAATCTTTTCTAAAATTCACATCAACTTACTATTATTCTGCGATTTGGTGTTTGCTGGAATATATTTGGATAATCTGACTGTTGGCAGGGGTAGAAAACCGTTAATTAATGGCATCACATCCAATGTAACAATTTGCTCATCGTCAGTTTCCAGCAACATTACACCTAAAAAAAAAAAGTTATGAGTGAATGAAGTCACTACTATTGCCATCATTTTGGATATATGCTAGAAATATTCCGAAAATTGCTGAACATACCTGCAGTTCTGCCGCACACAGCCCACATATTATGTTCTGCTAGAACTTCGTACATTAGACTGATCTCGTCGCATTCATTAACTCGTGTAACCTTCACAGTCAAGTGGCATACAGTACTAACACGACAAAATTCATTTCCTCTAGTTGGCTCAACTTTACATTCTATGACAAATAATGTCTGTAACATAACAGAAAAAATGAAAATATCTGGTTTATAATATTAAGGCTAGTAATGAAATAAGTTTCGAGACTAAGACTCTGATATATATGTGGCCATTGTGGAAAGTATCAAATTGCACAGTTTAAAATATAATCGCTCACGAAGAGACAAGCGCAGACATTAAACTTGCTAAGAAGTATTACAGGAATAGATCTGCGGGAATATCAAGAATAAAAAAAGTCAGCAATATCCTAATTAGAGGAATGTGTAGATTTGAGAATACCAAAATATTTCATATTTTCAAAAAGTTTTAGTTTCAATGACTTAACAAAAAATTGGATATAAGCGCTTAGAATGGCTACTAATTAATAGAAATGCCTCCACCGTGACTGCGCCGTTGTCTAACCACCATCAGATGCTACAAATGATTATGCAAATACTAAACGGCGAAAAAGCTGATATTCTCATAGCCTTCATGTTACCTATTTTTTTTCTATGATTCTCAATATAAATATTCTAAATTTTGTCTCTCTGAGTTTCAAGATTAAACTTACTTATGAAGATCCATAAAAATAATATGTGTGCCTACCTTAACATTATTGATATCAAAAGCACATTTGTATAAATATGGTTCTTGGATCATATCTGTTATAGGTTCATAGTACAGTGTGAATTCAGTCTTCAAAGAAGAATTTTCAATAGTATGGTCACTGTCCAATTTCCACATATAACTCACTTTCATATCGTTACCAATTTCCTAAAAATTATTTTTATTTTTCAATTTTTAAATGAATAATAAAAAAAAGGAGTCAATGAGATCACGTCTGAATTAGTACTGAAGAAGCATATGCATCCTAGGGACCGATAAAAGAATACGCAAACGCAGGTTTTATCAGTAAGAAGAGATTACTGGATGTACGTGTCAATGGGAGGGGCTTACATGCTGAGTGTTCGCTTCTACGGAGAAGACAAGCTGACGCCTTCATGCTTTGCTAAGGAGTCTCTCTCTCCAGTCTACTATATAAATCTAATTAAAATGCCAGAATTGAAAGGTATGTAATTGTGTGTGCACAATATAACTCTAGGGGTGCAGCGTTTAGGCTTAACAGCCTATCTAATTAGCTCAGCGGTAGCGCACTAGACTAGGAACGCGTAGGTCCTGGGTTCTAGTTCAGCAATGCCCTTAGATTTTCTCGTTGTAGGAGCCGCTTCAGATCACTATTCGATGAAGGACAAGTGTTATCTAAGTAGGGGGGGGGTAACGGAAGAACACTATCTGGAAGCCGGCATTGCACTGAGGACGAGCCGGGCGGGCGCCAATGACCTGAGATGTTGACGGGCTTTAATTAAAATATAATAAACAATGGTCATCGACCGGTTTCGGGCGTTCGCCCATCTGAAAATGGGCTACCACGGAAAATGTCTCTGATGCAAATAAATATCATATCCGTATTATGATAAGCAATACAAGTGTGATCTTTAGCAAATAGTAAGAAGCACAAAAATTATAGGAGTTACAAATTTATTATTGCGTTTATTAGAAAGTTTCAATTGGTAATGTTCAATATTTTCATTTTTGCATGAATACGGTGGATAGTATGGAACCATTGCAGATGATTATCGGATTCGTTGAGAGAATGCAAGATAACTTATAGGGAAAAAAGTCTCAAAATGTTTTTCAGCATTGAGAACCCAGATTTTTACTCAATTACTCCAGCAGTCAGAATATTCACCAACTTGAGATTTGTTTCAAAATGAAATATAAACTAAAACAAACATTTTTTGGTGTGGCGTTTTTAGTTTATATCCCCTTAAAATTCTTATTTCTTCATAAAATAAATACCACTTAAATTGAAAGCATGCATTAAATAATAGAAAATAAAATTTAAAGAATAGATTACTTACAATGGATCCATTCACTGGGGGATTTACTGGAGAAACAGTGATACCGGAAGGACATAATATGGTAACAGCTGGATCATGTACCATTAGGCTTTGACTAGATAGTGCCGAAACAGTAACTAAAAGAAATTTAGCTAATCTTGCAGTATGAGTCCTTACTGTAGCTCCAAGAGCTGGTTCTAATCTGAGGGGCATGCAACATTCCTCTTCTGCCCAGGGAACTCTCAACGTCATCTGGACGCATACAACAGATAAACTCAAAAAAGCGCCATAATAAAACAAAATAATGACCAGAATAACTTAGAAAATTATTACCTAGCCCACAATAGTGATATTTTTTCTAATTTCATAGTATTTACTTTATTAAAAAATAAGGATAATTTCATTAAGGAAGAAAAATTTGCTTACAGAATGTTCTATTGGATGGGATTCTTTAGTTAATGGTAGCTGAGCATATAAACAGAGAGGAACATCTAGTGAACTATTTGGCTTGATCTCTGGTATTTGTATACTCAGCTCTCTACTCAAAGAATCTGAAGAACCTGGCCGCTGCACAGTCAGTCCATTGCTTGTTTTTAATTTTAATACACTATCCTGAAAAATAAATAACTAAATCTTAAATTTTTCTTTTAATTAATTTTTCAAAAGTTAAAATTTGTGATATGTACATAATATTGCCTTTAAAAGAAATCCAATATTCTGGCAAGTAGCTTCATAAGGGAACTATGGTACAAAAAGTAAAAAAAAAATAAAAAGTTACCTAAAAATGCTATATCTTTTGGTTCGGATTTTTGGATTTGAAAAAAATTGTTATAAATTGATAGTTTTTATTGTTATGACTACTAGTGTGGCAACTTTCTCTAATCGGAGCTAATAACTGTTCTCATAACACCAACCGACTAAGGATGCCATCCTGGTGATAGGTGAAAGCCCGAATTCGATCGGAACATAAATGAAGCAGATTACCATGGAAAAGATCTCTGATATTTTCCAGCCTCACATCTAACAAGTAATTTTTTTCATTCTACAATGTAATCTAATATATTCTTTTTCACATTAAACTTATATGAGTCTGGCAGACTCATTAGTAGAACTGACACTGCCAGACAACCTGGAGCTCCAATCACGATCAAATATAAGATCCAACTGAAAGGATTAAAAGTGCTCCTATAAATTCAAGGAGTCTCTGGTAAGTCTTAACAGAGTTGAAGTGGGTGGACATCAAGACCACAAAGTTGATCATCAAGTGGTCTTGAGATAAAAAAAGACTCTTCTTTATGTAACCTTATTATAAAAACCAGCAGAAGGATTCTGATGTTTTTAGAAGTATAGGGACTGTTTGTATAGGAAACTGAACATACAGTCCCTATACTTCCTAGCTGCTCTAAACCCATTTCATCCTCTAGGATTCATTGATAATTATCTACAAATGTATTCATTTCATGTATGTATGTATTTCATTAAAAATCAATGAAATAACAATCGCATTAAACATGGTAATTCAGAGGGGCCATTTTGTAAAAAATAATTTTCATTTTAATTTAAATCACGAACGGGAAAAATTTTCTGTATACTATAAATTGTTAAAAATACTTAAGAAAAAATAGGTTCAAACCGGATGTGATACATTAAAACACTCTATGGAGATAATATCAAGTCCAATCATTTTATTCAATGTATTTTATTAATAGTTTTCAATCATTCTTGCAGATTATATCTGTTCTCCTTTTACAAGCGAAATTATAGGAAACAAAGGAAGAGGAGAAGAGAGTAATGGAAGCACCATTACCGATAGAGAAAAGGAAATGTTAGATAGTATTATAAGTCGGTGCATCAAGCCATTCATCTGGAATTGGGCATTTCATCGTTGTCAACTAGGTAAGAAATACCAAATGAAATAATTCAGAGCTATGATGCTAGAAGAAAAATAAGTAAACCATCTGACAATGGAATATATTTAGTGGGGGCAAATAATTCCGACTCGTTGCATAGAGGCTGGTTGGAAGAAGGTGGACATGAGGTAGTAAAGAATTAATTTCTTATGTTGTATTTCTTCCTAACTTACGTATGTAAGAGTATGAGTATGATTAACTCCAGCCATTTACACAAATAATATTGCAACGATAGAAAGAGAGAAGCGAATATGTGGGACAGCATCATAAATCTACATCAATGAAACTTATGCGTTTTTGTAATCAAAAACGTGATAAGTTTACGCAAATTTAAAAAAAAATAAAATAAAAATAAAAACTTTCAATATTGAATAAGTATTGAGGTATATTATAATACAGGGTTTGATTGCCGTTCTTGGTCTTGGATTTTGATGTAATAATAAGAGGAATACAGAGTAATGCATGTTTGCTACCAGCCTTCATCCCCGACATCTGATCGGCACTTGGAGTACATATCGTCTGAACAAATTTGCATTACTTTACTTGCTTTTACTGATTACATAATTAAATCTTTTTTTTTATAATTTGACCAAAAGGAGATTTTCGTTTTATCTTTGGGAAATATGTCAAGGAAACGAATTACACTTTCCGTTAAGACAAAATGAGAAACTTTACAAATGCAAAAACTCACAGAAGTTCAAGAAATTCATAAGCAAACACAGAGACATTGGTCCCCGTATTGAGGAGTGGAGAAGCCATTTTTTTTATGGATCTTGAGTTCCTGCGGTAACCCACTCTAACGACATGTACAATCTTCACTGACATTTCCAATACTCACAACCTACACATAAGGCCTGTTGAGTTGCGCAAATCAAACAACTGAGTTTGGTGTACATATTTTCTTACATTTCACATTGTACACTTATATGCGATTAAACTCGACAAACAAACACAGGCATGTAAGGGAACAACAACAATTCTTTTAGGTCATAGTGGTTTTGGTTTTATAACCATTCTCTTTTCATATCTAATTTATGACATTAATAGTAAAAATAATTAAGAAAACTTACACTCGGTATATAATATCCAAGTGAATTTATGCGCAGAGCGGTTGTTTGTAATAATCCTGCCAGCAAATCTCCTTGCGTATTAAGCGTTACGCTAGGTAATGTACGCACAACTTCGAAGTGAATTTTATATTGTGACTGTAACGAGAGTAATTCAAATCCTTTACATAAAGTTACACAAAATTGTCCAAGCTTATAATTGCCGGGATCAGTCTCCTAAAATTAACAAATGCTATTAAAATCATGGCGTTTGATTATATTTTATCAACAAAATGTAGTCTAATAATTGATTACCTTAGATGTTAAAACAATTGTATTTGTTCCAGGCTTTAATGAAACATCTTTAGCCATTAATGATTTTGAAAAATCTGACTTAGATACACTTGTAATTTTTCTATATCTACCATGGCTATCTTGTCTCCTTCAGATAAAAATGCAATAGTAATTATATAACTGATTTATTTTCTTAACAGAGACAAAAAAAATCTTACATACTTCAAAGGAATTTTTTGATTTTTTAACTCCAGGTTCGCTCCAGCTAAACTTTTATCCTGTTTATAATCTAGCCTCACTGCCATTGGTAATTTCTGCAGAAGAGGATTGGAAGGTGTTAACTGTTCTTTATTTTTTCTGTTAAAAAAAAAAAAAACAAACAAAAAATTGGTAATGACTGATTATAAAAAGTTACAAACTATGAATGTTAGTTTTTTTACAAAATATGATAGTTGGAATTAAATGACAGAAAGTCCTAATATAATACGTATAAAAACTTTATTATACAGCATCAAGCTTTCGTCCTGGGAGCTAGGTCATGCTCAAGATGACAACATTTAGTGAATCTTGAGAATGTCAAATAAACACAAATAACTTATAGTGTTAGATTTTTTCTTCCTAGGAGCCTCTACAGCCCACTGCCCGGTGGTAGACAGTGTTGTCTATAACGAGAGAACACTGTCCGGAGGCCTGCAGTGCACTGAGGAGTCTCCGGGCGCCAAATGACCAGAGAGTTGACGCGCCTTAAATTAAAAAAAAAAAAGTATGAATGAAGATAAAACTCTTTAATAAATGAACATAAATAAAATTTAACTATGGTACAAATTATTGTTTTTTTTTTTTGAGGGGCCCAATGGATTGCAACCTTCACTATTTGCTATGCCCCTTGGATGCCATAAGCTGCCCACAGCATCATAAACAGATATACTAGGCGAAAATCAGGTTAAGATCCCTAAGGAATCGTAATGATCTGGTGGGCTCTAGGGAGGGTACATTCCCCTTCTCCTCCTCCTTCTGGTAACTATCCAGGTTCTTAAATCTTCTCTGAGTGGCAGCCTAGCAGTCCGTAAGGAGATGAATGGAGTTTCCTCCATCTCCACACAGAATCTGCATGTGCTGTCACTCTCCAAACCCAGCTTCGTCAGGCGTCCTCTGAGTCGACAATGCCCCGCGAGGAAACCCGTAAGAACGCGGAGTTTGTTCTTACTAAGGCCGATGCAGGCCTCCGATCTCCGTTGGTTATAATTTCCCAGACAGATCTGTGCAAATTGTTTAAAATATATAAAAATATTAATTAATGTATTAAATTAAAAAATATATATAAACAAAAGTAAACTAAATAATTCTTGTCATTATTCTCTTTAGAAAAATGAGAAATAATTTAACCTGCCTGCGAATAGTTTCTGGTGAGTCCTTATGTTTTGAGCTAGATTTGCACTCATGTTTCGAAAGCAATAAAGCAACAGAAACATGTGGGCAGATTATTTCCACAGGTAAATTTGATGTGAGACTGAGGGTAGCCGAAACTTTTGTACTACCTGGATCAACTTTTATATCAACATCAGTCAAAGACATACATTCACTCAATGTTCCAATCCAAGGAGGATCTGAAAGTAATTAAATTTTAATCAATATTTAATGATTAAATAGAACCTTGAATTAAAAATACTTCTAAACACACTGATATTGAAACAGTAAATATTAATTTAAACAAACCAGGTTTTGATGTCCCTAGAATTTTCAACATTTCATCATAATGTTTCACTCTTACTGACATTGGCAATTCGGAAGAGCTAGCGATAGACACACACATTTTTGCATATCTAAAACGAAAAGATTCATCAATCTGTGCTTGTGTAATTAGAAACTAAAAATGCAGAAAGGGAAAGAAGAATCTCATAAATTTAGCCTCTTACTTAACAAATCTACTCAACATATTTTGTTACTAAATTAAAATATTGGTTTCATATTTTATTTTTTTAATGACTAATCATTTCCTATAGTAACTAATGTAAACACTCACAGGACTTGCTCTTATTGCAGTTTGCAAGAAGAAATTAAATATTTACGTTCTTATAATAAGATAGTGATCAAGATTTTACACATCTTTTATTTACTTCCTACCCTACTTAATGGCGACATCTTGATGTTATTTGGAATCAAGTGAGTTCATAACTTAATTATACGCAGCCACTATAACTGGTAACGACAACATGATAACTGGCCAGCCAACATAATAGTGAACAAGTAAATCAAATTAAATACGCCAGTCAAGTATGTGTTTGCATTTCAATTGTTAATTATATATCTTGCAGTACTTTTACAATATCAAAAGGCTCAAAACATGACTGGTTATGGTAATCCACTGCATGTAAAAACAATCATAAAACTTTTCGGAGATTACAAAAAATTCCAACAGTCCAGAGGCTAAAATCGCTCGTGTGAGCATTAAGATTCCGCCACTCTGGCGTCGAAGTGTAAAAATATGGCGTATGCAAGTTGAAGCACAAGTTTTAATTTCCTCTATAACATCCGAACTCACAAAATTTAATTACGTTTTAGCTTCTTTAGAGACAGCAATCTGAAAAAAATCTCGTCAGGAAAGTGGTACTTCCTTTGACTTATTTTGAGAAAATCTTATTGTCAGTTCCCCTAGGAACAGTTAAAGTAAATATCAAGTTTCAACTTCCTGAGATTTTCCATATTTGAATTACGGTTTTGGTAGAATGGCTATAAGCACGAGCTTAATGGGAGAACCCTTTTATGAGAACCGCGTATAACTGCTACATTGATATTTGTTAGCAACATATTAACAGTAAAATATATACTTCCGCTTCGTCAGCGACACTTAATTTGATAATTGGACGTTAAGCCCGCTGAAAAATAGGCATTACTTGAGTTTTTTTCACATACCACAAACACTTACACCAATTTCTAAAAACCCTTTTTCGGGTTCAGAGAATCTTAAAACGTATTTCCGATTTCCGATGAAAACTCATTTCGAAAATTTGATACGATTGTAATACTTTCTCCTACTGGGAGTATTAGAATAATAAATTGATTTCTTACCTGAGAATATCACCAAGCTGTAAGTAAGAATGAGCCAAGTTCAGTCTTGCATTGGCTGCTAATTGCTTCCAACCATCTTGTTCATAACAATGCAGGGCATTCTGTAGGAACGAAGTAGCCGTGGTATGGTCTTTGATGCTCCAATAGAATTTTGCAAGATCAAATCCCAAACTACGTGCACAGCGCACTCGTCCTATATGTTTATAAGTTCCCATTGCTAATTCTGATAATTCCTAAAAAAAAAATTTAAATCAACTGTGAAAATTAATTACAATAAAAAATATATTCCTGTAATATAGGCACAAAGGAAAAGTTGGAAGGTCATTTACTGCGCTAAAGGAAGATGTAAAAAAATATTTCGTACCGGCATTGATAAACTAAAAGAAATTTCTAAGAGACCGATATCAAAAATGCAAAACAGTTGCGACCGCGTCAGTGATTTCATATTAACACATGTTTCGTCCACGCCGCAACAGGCATCTTCAAGGGGGCGTCGACTTGAATGCAAAACAGCTCGAGCTTAATGATTAATTAAGTTTTTCGGCCATTTTCTTTTCAGAAGTCACTTTTAGGTTGATTAGTTGATCTGAACTTTGAATTTCTTTCCTAATATATCGTACATATTCCTTTCGTGATTAAAAAATCCCTTTGTAATAATATATTGCTACTTTTATAGAATTATAAGTTTTATGCAAAAGGTTTAATTTATGAAAACTAGAAATTGGATCCACAAGAAAATTTAAGAATATCCTATGTGCTTCTAGGAATTTCAACAGTTTCTTGCGAGGATGCTTTGGCATTCAAGTCGATAGTCTATGAAGAAGCCTATGCGATATAGGCATAACATGGTTATATATAAATCACTGACACAGTCTCATCCCATACAACCAAATGTTTCCATGAGATGGCCGAAAGTCTAAAAGTGATATAGAAATTTTTATTTTTCATAAATGATATATGATCATCATACGAATTATAAGTTTAATAATTTAACAAGATTGTAAAACTCACCAAATATTGTTTACAAAATTCTTGCTGAGAAGACAGTGCTCTTTTAAGCTTTTCAACAGGTTTAGTGAAATCATCTCCAAGTCCAGAAAAAATTTGTACTGCAATATGTAACTGTTCGCTAGTCTGCTCCTGCCCAGGCATTAATCCACACAACTGTCCAAGGTCGGCCAACTGCAAATTAAATCATCCAAATATATATTAAAGTTCTTCTTTACAGATGAATACAAGCATTGTGGTAGCTTTTTTATAGATGAATCAAGCATTGTGTTAGCATTTGGCTATTTTCTTCAGTAGTCATTGTTAGACTTTTAGGTCAAAAACGTTTCAAATCTAATGAGGTATTACATACAGAAACATTTCTTACATATTCCTTTAGTGATAAAAACATTCTAATTTATTTGTAAGAAAAAATACTGCCACTTTTACAAAAAGTTTTATGCAAAAGATTTAATTTAAGAAAATAAAAACTGGATCCTTAAGAAAATTAGGATGATGACCGTTATGTGCTTCTAGGAGCTTCTCTAAGTTAAGAACATCTCAATAAAATTCTACAAGGCAGTTATTTCAAAGTCAATAGAAGACAGGGCCACCGCCCACCTTTGCTAAAGGATTGTTAGAGGCCTATTTTTTTTTAATTTTTTTTTTTTTTTACGTTTAGCAACCGCTATTGGATTAATATATCTCTTAAACAACAGCTTAAGTTTCAATGATCTAAGTATACTTTCGGTCAATTTCTTTCCAGTAGCTTTTGCTAGTCAAGCATACAGATTTTCTTTCCTAACATCTTAGATATTAGACAATTTGCTTACGTATTCCAATCTTCATTAAAATCTAAGCTAAAGCTGGTGCAAGTCCTGACCAAATTTTTGTGAGGGATGTGTGGTCATAGGTCGAGACGCCGAGGTTACCACCGTCATTTGTTTCTTCTTCGCTATTAGGCCCAAATATCGCTAGCGAGGCGAAAAGTCTCTAGTATATACCATATTAAGGGAAAATTGCTTTCCACCTTTTACCATTCCAGTGAAGATCATGGTTAATTCTCCACTTCTCTCTCAGTCTGATAGAAATGGGTTTCTTAATGAGATATACGTATAGATAGCTGTTTGGAAACACCTTCGTCCTTGCAGGTCTAAAAGCAATTTCGTTGGTTTAGCTCTTTCGATGTTTCACAGATGAGAGTTATTACTGAATTAGACGATTATTTAGCTTCACTAGAGGAACATTATCTTCCTGCAATTCTAATGACTTTCCTGATGTAGTCATTGCCCCAACTATTAATTCTTAATACCTTGTTTTAGACAAATAAATATACTAGTTGAGACATTAAGAGCAATTAATTCCACTTTCTGAGGCTGTACATACGATTAAGAAAGACATATTTTTGAACAAGCATATTAGCTCCAGAAAGGAGAATGAATTGCATGCTGCACGAACTTAAATAATTATCATTTAAATTTTATATCTTTCATAAAAACTTTTAATTTTGTTAAATTCAATTAATTACTTAGTCCGCTGAGCATTCTCAATGTAATTGAACTGTTATAATCAAAAAGCCAATATTAGTGAGCAGTTCAAGCAGTTTGGTAAATTAACAAATATGTGATTTTAATTTAAAAATAACAATAAAATCATTTATATTTATTTTATTTTCATAGCTTCTCTTGAAAATTTTCACCTTCTTCAGCCAGCTTCGGCCTCTCTCGTCTTGAGAGGCCTGAAAACCGTGAATTTGAGTCTGCTAAGCAGATTTGTATACAAAGTTTGTAATACCTTTTGTCTTGCATAGGCCCAAATTCCCGCAGTATAACGAGAATATTGTTCAACATGATTGCTTTCGGTATAATTTTCACAAGTGTGCAAAATTTCAATACAAGAAAGAAACACCCAACACGCAACAGCACCTTGTGGATAGGTAACATCAAGTAGTGATAATTCCCTAATACAATTATGAAGAAATGGTAAAGTTCTTTCTGCAACCTGAAATACATCATATAATCATCACACATCATATGGTGGACATTTATTACTTTTTACAACATTAAAAAAAAAAAATGGTCAGGGCACGCTTTACTTACTTCAGAAGGTTTGTTAGCAAATAACAACATAGCACATTGCCTTGAAAATAAATAATTTCTAAACTGAAGAATTGAAACACTATTATTTTCTATTTTTGAACGCTCTTTCAGGTTGACTCCAGAAGAAAGGCATAAACCATCCCATGAGTCTAATGGAGATTGAAACTGAGTCAACCAACTTGGGGTTTCTGAAAGATAATAAAACTATGAGAGATTAATTAAATTAGGAATCTTATATTAATTATGTACAGTATACATTACCTCCAAGATTAGAATTAAGAATAAACTGAGTGAAAAGAGCATCCAATTCGTCATACTGAACTAATGCTTCCTCATATACACCTAACATTTCCAAAACGAAAGCCAGTTCTTCCTGAAAAAAAATGTAAAAATTTCAAGTATATTATACAAGCTCTTTCGAAACATTTTCCCAATTAAAATATAAAGTAAAATATAGCTTTATAATTATAATATAATAGTAAAGATTCACGTGCTCAATGTAGTTTGAATAAAGTAATTCTGAGACAACGACGAAATCAGTTTTTCGGCTTGGGTTCCAACTAATCATAAGGGCACAGAAGGTGCAATACTATTAGCCATTGATAAGCTCAAATGCTTGTGAGCATTAGACTTATGTACAGCTCTGAGCTAGAATTTAATGTTTAACTGGGGAATTTGGGATTTCACAATATAGTTTGGTCACAGTTATTTTGAACCGATGGGAATCCATTTTCTTTTGTCCTATTCTAAAGTAAAATTGAATATGTAGTACTTTTTGCTAAAAGTAACGCCTAATTTAAATAATTCACACCTGAAGAAGAAAATATTTAGTGAAACTCCACCCAGCTTGATTTCTTCTTTCTCGTTGTTCTCTGATTAATTCTTCAAATTTAAGTAATGTTCTGTCATAAGCCGTTAATAATAAAAGTCTTGTATTTACAACTAGTCCTCTCCAAGAGCCAGCGGAACGAGATTCGGATCTTAATGGATTAATGACAGAAAGACATCTGAAATATTCAATAATATTAAAACACTGGCAATGTTTAAATTATCATGCAACACTGAAATAAAGAAATACAGTTCGCTGAGCATTCATAATGTAATTTAACTGTTATAATCAAAAAGCCAATATTAGTGAGCAGTTCAAGCAGTTTGATCAATTAACAAATATGTGATTTTTATTTAAAAATAACAATAAAATCATTTAAAGTTATTTTATTTTCATAGCTTCTCTTGAAAATTTTCACTTTCAATTTCAGCCAGCTTCGGCCTCTCTCGTCTTGAGAGGCCCGAAAGCCGTGAATTTAAAGAAATACCGAAAAGCTAGTATGAATTGAATTTCCAAAAGATCAAGCTGATGTTAAAAATTTATAATCAAACTATACAGTTCAACTAATAAATGATGACATCTAAACATCTTGAAGAATTTTAATTTTGTCTCTATTTATCTTAGTTTATTTTCAACTTGATATTTAGCCAGGGTGTATGCTGGACAAAATGTAAGGGTATGCTGTGTAGTGGGCATCTTCCCATAAAATTCATAAGATGCATAAAAATAATTAACTCATTTTTCAACCCAATGTAATCAAACAAAGTTCCATAGTGCGCCGGTAGTTTCTGCCAATAGTTGTTCAGAAATTTTTTTGTGGTAGTTCTTGTATATTTCTGATGATGCAATAAATGAAAGTATTCTAGCTTTTCGATCTGAGAAAATCGGAAGTTAATTTGATTAATTATGCAATTTCTAAATATAATCGCTGATAGTGATTTTCTTGTTCAGCTCTATCTGGACAATGACGTTTTGATCTGAACTAATGGGTTTCATTACTCTTATCTGAGTAATGAAACTGATGCACTGTTCCAAACTAATGGAAAAGAATTTTCTTGCCATGTCGCAGTTGAGATTTTTTATCATTCACTTTCTTGCTAAATAAAGAACATCGAAATTATTAGACAAAATCTTGAGATGTGAGTATAGGAAAGGAATTCTGAAAATATTTCCATTAGAAATATTGTCTCAAGTTCTTGCAGAAATGCTAGTAAATCATGAGATTGAAAAGAAAATTAGATTAAAACGTTTTAATCTAACAATGCACCAAAGCTTTAACATGCATAGGATGTGCTGCCCGCTCACATCACGTCCTGACAGCATAAAGTAGGCAGTAGTCCCACCCTGTCACCCTGCGCGCGCAGACAAATACAGTGGCAGATTTCACGTGAAGCCATGCTGCTGGCAGAGCGCACAACCAAACGGCCAGAGCCGTCAGAGATACGTACAATATCGGAGTGATGGTCAATTTTTTTAAGTGACTTTTCTAAATAATTGTAAATTAATATTTGTAACTGATAAATACAGGGCATGCGGTGCACAACTAGCACGCCTGCAATATCCGCCACGGTATTTAGCCTCCACAGGCCTTTTTTTTCTTATACCATGACTTCGGTTATTCAGCCATTCTACGTCGCGGCTTGGTATAAAATAGGCTGCGCTGGCACTGATGTTGATCGTTTGGTTGGATATCCAGCGGCACGTGAGAACGATCTCGGACGTGAACAACTTCATCCCCTCCATAGAAAAAAGTGGACTAGCCTTTTCAGGGATCTTGGGGTTCTGAGAATTATTCCAGCCTAATAACAACTCATAAGGCAGGCAGAGGTAGATGAACTGTCAACTAGTTGGGTTTAAGAACTCACAGGGAAACTCCAGCTCACCATAACACATATTCTTTAAGGATAACACATTGTACACTATACAGACAATTAGATTCTTTGTGTAAAACAACGGTTTTAAACTGAGGACCCTCCAAGAAAAAACTTGCGCCCAATGCTTAAATGCTAGACGCTTACAAGGGACATCACCCGAAGCATGATTTATATCTCCCATAAAGTTAAAATACCCATACAAGCAAAAAATTAGTTGGCTGGAGCCTAAGAAGAAACTTTTTATTTTTAAAGTTGTTGTTTGGTAGCAAACAATAACCTCCTCCAACATTTAACTCTCCATTCGTCCTTATCAGTTCCTGAGGAAGGACACCAAAGGTGCCCGAAACGTCGAATAAACTTTTAAAAATAAAAAGTTCCATCTTTGGCACTAGCCAACTAATTTTTTGCTTGTTTGATTAACAACGGCCAAACATAACTATTATTTACATTAAAATACCCATAATTTTGGAGTAAACAGAAATGGAGCAATTGTAACTATCTATGGCGTGGAATTTATTCCTCATATCTCTCATCAAAGTAGCCAATAATACAAAGCATCAAGCTAATATATATATCAACTTCTATTAAAAAATAAATGAAAATTTGCAAAACCATAAACAAAACACAAGGCGAAACAAATGAAATATTCGTTAGAATTTATTTCTACATGATATCAGATCAAAGAGGTCCTCTAACTTATCACTTTTTATCGAGAAATCCACTACGAAAATTGAATAGTTGGATCCTAACGTTGGACAAAAATGAAACTATATCCGTTATTGCCTCTTTTTCCTTCAACTTCATTTTGGATGCGCCTATCTTCAGAGATAATTGGTAAATAGTAAGGTAATGGAGACCATTCAATTTTTAAATCACACTTATATCAACCACTCAAATTTGACTAATTAAAAATCTAAAGCATGGAAAATCATCCATTTATTTTAGTTATATGTTTACATTGTGTTGATTTTTACCTTAATATAAATCAATTGCAATGATACTTAATTCTTTTGTTAATAAAAAATTCATAAACATTGAATACAGTTGGTTGCTCCTAGCATGTATATTTAAATGGTGATGATTAACAATTTCGTTCTGTATAAAGAAGATAGGGAAATGTGAAATCGATGATCCCAAGAAAAAGAAAAAAAGGAAGTAATATGTGACAAATTATTATTATTGATATGCGATTCTAAAATTGCGTTTCAATTTTTATAAATCTTATTTATGATTCTGCCAATAATGTTTATTGACCAACCTTTACAAAAACTTCATTAAGTTTGAGATAAAATCAAGAGCTTAATTTTATAGAACTAACTCAGGGCAGAATTGGTCAAAAAATGTGTAAAATTCCTAAATAATTAAAAAATGACGTGAAGTTTTATATATCTTTCCGTTTACACTAACAAAATATATATTATTAGGATTACCTGTCTGCATGTTTTGCACCATAATCGCTTCTTATTTTATCGTACACTGTAGATCTTGGAATAAGTTTATTAGACTTTCTGAAGTCGTAAGTTTCAACTACAACTATCATCCAATCCATTATATTGTATTGCGTTAAAACTCTCATCCACATTTC
Organism: Triatoma infestans; assembly: GCA_011037195.1. Classification (NCBI taxonomy): domain Eukaryota; kingdom Metazoa; phylum Arthropoda; class Insecta; order Hemiptera; family Reduviidae; genus Triatoma; species Triatoma infestans. Next base: position 59,832 of record JAAEAF010007712.1, read on the forward strand.
AATATCATCGCGGATAGTTGACTTGTACACTTCTACATCCTACTCATAATAAAGTTAAATTGGTAAGAATATGTTAAGATAGGAAACTTAGATATAATTTTCTTTGTTCTTACCGAACACTGAGTCCAGTATGTATGGAACATTGGTTGATCAGTTAAATGAAAATCTCCTTCTTTCGGTAAAACGTCTTTGGTAAAAGGCACGAAATCAGCCGTCACATTAACAAATTTTATGGCACGTCCATAAGATCTTCGCCACTCTGTGGCTTCTAATGGCAAAGAGGCTGATAATGTAGGCTCCAGGCTTAAAAAAAGATCTTTATCGCCAGCATCTAAATATTAGGAAATAAATGGTATTTTCCTAACTTATGTGAAAAATAGTTATTATAAACAGTCATTTCGATGGCAGAATTCCTAATATTGCATTCTAAACTAATCAAGTAACAGTAAATACGTAATGCTCCAAAAGGTTATATTAAAGAAAAACTATTTTGTCATTTATTAAGTTTGCTGCATCATTAATTTAAAACTCTACAAATTAGGATTCTTTTCATTAATTAGAAGCTAAATACGAAAAACCGAAAGAAGTAAATTTAATTATCTACTTACATGTCACAATAGGTTTACTATCCATAATAGATCTTTCTGTTATTTTCTCTGTAGTACCATTCATTATTTTATGTTGTTCCATGTTTATCAACTTTAACAGTTATATTATCACATAAGTATATTCACGTATGTCTCTATATTGCACTGCATGACTGACACGAATTACTTCTAGGGTTAGTGTTATGTGTATGTACATAATGAAATAAATGATTTTGATGACCGCGCCCGAGAATTTCTCTAACATTAATTAAATAAAATAATAAAAATAAGAACGTATTCATCTTATAACTACAACAAAAATAACAGATTAACACCAACCATCTTGGAATACAGAAAGGTTGCCTACTTCTGCACTCTATACTGCTGTTGCAAACTATTAGGAATGTCATGCCTGACATGCCTTGCCCATGTGTTCCTATTTTATAAGTTCATCAGCAATTCGTTTAAATAACAAATTGTTGGAAAATTTTTTGTTAAAGATAAAAGTACTTACATTAATTCATAATATTCATTATACCTTAAAATATGTAATAGGTATTTTATTCGTATATATTTTTTTATTAAGAATTTATTAAAACAAACAAAAAATGAGAAAATTATAGTATTAATTACATTACTTTAAATGATTGAGTTCTCAAGTTTCTTTCATCAATTGTTGGCGAGAATTAATACTTAACGGGTAAAAAATAAATACTGGAAATAATGCATTTTAAAATTATTAACCATAAGAGATATCAAATTAAGCCATTGGATTGCAAGGTATTTTTATATTTTAATTTTTTCAGATTTCAGATTTATTTGTAATTATTTGTTGTCAATGCGCTTTACAATAGTAAAGTTTTTAAATTCCTACAAAAGAAATCTGACAATAAAATATGTTTGTTTTTCATTTGATAGATCATAGATCAATTATTGCTACTCCTCTGAGTGGCAGTTTGCAATTGATAATAATGACAGGCTATTTATAAGAAAATGTATGTCAGAGTGAAAGAACTGAACATTTGGCACAATAATTGCCAGCGAAACAGCGAATATTAATTGCTTTTTAATTTTATTAACTTAGATAAACATTTTTATTCCCCCCAAAAAATGCAATGCAACAAAAGGTCGATAACAGATTAATTACTCATAAAACCTATTTGAGGAATAAAGATGTCAATGGAATCTAATAGCGGAAACTTTCGATTAAAAAGATATTACTTATCATTTCTCTGTGATCAAATCACAGAAAAATTAATATCAAATAAAATCAAAATTAATTATTTACATATATACAAGGAAGGTTTTTTGCACTGGAAAATCTTTACAGAAACTACTGGCCGTTATTTATCCATAACAAATAAATACATTGACTTAAGTTTCTACATTTTTCGATTTCCTCGTCGAATTTTAATGAGCTTGTGATGTAATACCGAAATAAATACCTCATCTCTTATAAAAACAAATATATAACCATTCAAACAAATGATTTTCATTTGTAATTAACGTGCATTTTGAAGACAAATTTTCGCTATATTTAAAACGCATTGTAGTATTTTGATTAGTTAAGTCATTCCAGCAAAACCGTTCTTTAATCGCTATTAAAATAAAGAAATTAAATATTTATTTCAAATAAATATCTAATAAACAAAACTAATATCCAAAAATAAAAATGTCATAAAGTCATTGATGAAGGTTTTTTTATTGTCTATTATTACATTTGCAAATGACAATTAAAAATATTATTAATTCATAAACCTAGTGCAGACAACTTTTTAACAATATGCATATATTAAGTTAATAGCACCGAATGACATTGAAATTGCATGCCTAGATAGTGCTGCCACTCGTAGGTTGTTATTGGAATTTTGTGACAGTTGACTGAAAGCTGTGAATCTGGTGGCACCTAAAAACGTTCATATTACAGTTTCAATATGAATTAATTTTCGTGTGACTTGTGCCTATTAAATAATTTTTGTTTAATTGAACTCCAATTGTCGGATAACTATTCTTTAAGAAGTTACTGAGTGTTAAACAAACGCTGCTTCAAAACTAAGTTTGTATTTTGCATTTATTTTTATTTGTTATTTAGTAAATATTTTTGTCAACTATAAAATCGTTAATAATATTATTAAGTAATATTATTTCCATTTAAATATGAGTTCATTTTTCGTTTTGTATTAAATATCTAACTAGTTACTTTTTTTTTTTCCTTTTAAGATCCAAGATTTTGGCCTTAATTTCATCCATTTTTTTTATTAATACTTTAAATACAAAATTTTTGTTCACAAGATTTTATTTTTCCAAATCAGCAAATACTGTTTCGTGGGAATACAGTGTTATCAGATAATGAATTATCTTACAAACAATACTTAGATAGTTGTAAATATTATGTAATGAATTGTGAAAAAGCAGAAAATGAATGATTGTCATGAAGTAGTCTCTTCAGATTTTATTATTATAAAACAATTTTTAGGCATAATAGTAACTTATTAATTTGATAATAACTTTATAATGATAAATCATTTTGAAATTATATACTTCAGTGTCCTTAATATATTATCAGTGTAGATCCCGTTTTAACGTTAAAAAAGCGACATGTTATCCCCCAGAAGACTATGTGATCGGTCACACTGGATAGCTGATTACCCCTTTTTTATTTATACTGTCTATTGTCACCATTTAGCTACACTCTCACTGCCCCTGGAAATATTCACTACAGTTGTTTCGAAAGGTCATGATGTAGCGTCTAGTCAGTCGCTGCTGCATTACGACAATAAAAATAAAAGAATATGAATGAATTTTACAATCTCGTCCTACTTAAAATTTGTGTAGGAAGAAACTGGTTTTTTTAATAATTACTTTTTAGAGTTCTAAATTTTTTTTTATTTACATATAAGTGAACATTACTAGCTTTTAGTGTATTTTTAATCCACTCTTGTAATCCTTCGTTTCTTTCCCACTAAGTATATATACCACATGATGCTATGTTTTTACCCCTATGACACTCTGACATATGTGTAACAGTTTTTTTTTTTATTTTCTTTCGATCTATTTCTTCCTCTCATTCTGTCCTAATTTTTTGCTTTTAAAAATGTTGTTAAATGCCTCATATCTTATTATTTTGGTTATTAAAGTAAGAATATTTTCGTTGTAATTGAGCATGTTATCGAAGTTGTTTAGAGAGTAAAAAATCAAATTTATTTAGTTTATCATCCATTATAGAATGAGAGATGAATTTATGGACGGTTCGTCTTTTGACGCTTTTTACTTTTTTTTCTATCAAAAATAAGTTTTGATCTTTATAAAATAAAACAAATTACCAATGTAAACAATATTTATGCTTGGCCGTTGTTATATTAACAAGGTAAAAAATTAGTTGGCTGGGGCCAAAGAAGCCTTCAACAATGATCAATGATCAACCTCTTCTTTGGCCCCAGCCAACTAATTTTTTAGCTTGTTTAAAACAAATTACATTTAAATAGATACAGCTTCCTTTTCCTCGACATAAGATAATGACTTTTACAGTTTCCAGTTTAAGTGTTTCTTCTAGAAATATTGATTTTTTTAAGAAATTTTCCCCTGAACTGAGATATCTCAACCAAATTTTTCACTGTGTAAACATTTTCCATCGCGTCCTTTTCCCTCAAGCCGTGGCCATCCATTTTCCTTGAGTTTATCTATCCATTTTCTTGGTCTTCCTCTTTTTTCCTATCATAAGCTATCTATTTCATTGCCTTTTAAAAAAATATGATTATCCAAAGACTTTTGGAAATAAAAATATTAACCTATAGTAAATTATTTGCTCTGAAATTTGTATTTGTAATTCGCGTAAAATATTAAGTTAAATAATGCCTGTGTTCGCAATTGGTTTTTTATTTTTTATATAAATGCATGATATTGAAGGTTGAAGGAGTGTCATCATTCAAGACGTTATCTAATAAACATAGATTTTTCACTGCAATAGTACTGTGACCTGAAGGAATGGCATCTCTTTTATTTCTTAGAACAAGCGTCTTATATTATTTAGTTTAATGATTTCATGAATTCATATTTTAAAATTGAAATAAACCTGAATTTTAAAACGCGCTTTTTAAAATTTAAAACCTCTGGAACAAAACAGCTTCGTTTTGTGGTCATCGACCGGTTTTTCGACCATCATAGGATATTTTTGTTATAACAGTGCGATAACATAGGCTTGCTTAGAGCAAAATCAGTTTATACATTCAACAACTCTGTGCATTCTTTGTTATTCATTTCGTGTTTATGAGCAAACAGCGATAACATAGGCTTGCTTAGAGCAAAATCAGTTTATACATTCAACAACTCTGTGCATTCTTTGTTATTCATTTCGTGTTTATGAGCAAATTTTCTATAGTTTCGACAGATAGTAATTACTTACTTAGGGGAATTTTATTGATCATTGTTGAAACATGAAGTTCACACGTTTTCCTGTAACTTGCTCAGTTGGACATAAGGTAGTAAAAATTCTGAAAGCACTTTTATCTCTTGTATTTTGTGATGGTGAAAAGAAATGTGAAATTGGACTCTTTTTTTTGCACTCTCCTAGTAACTGAAAAGATTCGCATAATTTATTTTTGATTCCTGTTCCGAAGTATTTTAATGCAGTTTTTCTAACTTTTGATTAATGGCGCCTCTTGAATCCTGGGAATTTATGACTACAATTGAGTAGTCAATTAAAATTTAACTTGGTTAAATCCTTGATTAAATAATTATAGTTGTAACGTTTTTTGTTTTTAAAAATTTACTTAAAGTACCTCTGAGTATTTCAATAAATTATGAGTTAAAATGTAGATTAAGAAGACTAGGTTCAGATATTAGGTAGAGTCGAATATCATAATTTTCACCCGAGATTTCACCATTTTCCTTCGTAAAAAATATGCAAGGGATCCATTCTTCTACTAATCCAAGTATTTTTTCGTAAATAGTCCATTTGAACCTTCGCTATATTTCTAATTACCTTAAAAGAAATATTTTTTATTTTCTTATCGTTCTGCATAAAGTTCGGTGATTAACAAAATAGTTCGGGGACAAAAAAGTATGTGTGAACAAAATATTTCAAACATGAAAAGTCGCAGGAAGCGCAAATTTGGTATCCGTTTAGTTGCCACTATCGCTTCTGACACAAAGGGTTCGATTAAAATTCAACAACAGTACGACTTTACTGAATGATTTTTTTGACTTTTTCGCGCTTTTCACGAAAACGTTTCCAACATTTTCTTTTCACTTCTTACTATCTAAATACATAGATAGATACCTACAACCTTTATTTGGGACATTTTCCCGGGAAAATAGATTTTTCAGTAAAACTTCTACACAAGAGTCGGCTATAGTCCGTATGATCAGACTGATCGAGCAAAATCAATAAGACCTTTACAATTTAAAGTATTGAGCAAAGAAAGCTCAGTAAGAAAACAAACTCCTAGGTGACGTGGACGAAATTCCGCAGGATTTGGACAAACAGCCAGGAAATGTACAATATCCTCGATACGTTAAAATTACACGAAGAATACCTCTTTCTTTCTTGATCCTTTTCAACCCAAGGTGTAGAGTTTAAATATAGCAATTCGCCTCTCATGTTAAATAACCATATAATAAATCTCTTAAATGTAATAAAGAGGAGGGTTGGTGATTGAATGAAAATAATTTGGAGTTTGTATCCAACTGTTTGTAGAAGATAATTCTTGAGGACGCTCTAATATATCTCGCAGACTCTACCCGATGGGCAGTTTAAGCAAATCTAGCAAGGCTGATAACTGGTTTTTTCAAAGAGACAAATCGTCAATAGAGAAACTAAAGTGACAAGAAGTTCGTGAGTCAAATTAATACAATGCTCAATTCAATACGCTCTTCTGTTAATTGCTTCTAAGGTAAGAATTCTGGGATGTCTTTGAGCTGGAAGCTCCAGTCTTCTGAGACAATACTTGAATCGCAGCCTCAGTGTAAAAACAAGTAAGTCAACATCAGTGTCTGCTTGCAGCATATAGTTCGGGGTGACTGACGGGAAGGATTCAATTTCTTAATAAAATACCGCGGCAATTTTACCAATCTTTCATACTGTTCAAACCCCCATACTGAGTTGAACAAGAGGAACTTAAGGGTGGGCACCTTTTCTTTAACATGGGCATGACCATGCCCATTATCTTCGACTTTTTCAGCTTAACATGTAAACCCACCGTACGCAATAATTATTTAAAATAGTAATATTATTTTGAAGCTGGAGCGAATTTTCATTTATAAGGACAGTATCGTAAGCATTCATGAGAACGCATATTATATGTTACACATTCATTTTTAGTTTTATCAAGAGTTGCTTAAAGATGGGCAAACGCCCAAACCGGTCGATGATCACAAAATGAAGCAGGTTTATCTCTAATCTAATTTTTCGCACTGCTCAACTTCAATTGAGATCATTCAAAGACATTACCGGAACTGATAATTATATTCTACAAAAGGTTTTTCTATAAGATATGGTTTTTAATATATAATTACTAATAAGTTTACTACTAATAATAAAATGTTAGCATTGCCATTACGCGCTGTTAAAAAACACTACAATAACAACAAGCTATTAAAAAGGAAATAAAAACATGCCCTAAAAAAACATTTTAAAAGGCGCAAATTAGTTCCACGTTTCGAAACCAATAATTTCACTTTTTATGTTTTTTTTTGTGAACCATATTTTTTATTTATTAATTTTTTTTTTTTTTTTTGATACATGGCTGCGAGAAAAAACTTTTGCATATTATTATCTACAGATTGGCGATTTGGGGGCGATACTTAGAAATAAGCGCTGTAAAAAGTGATCAGGTCTAAAGTTAGCCTAGACTTTTTAAAGACAAAAAATAATATAGTAATATACTGTTATTCTGAATAGGAATGTATATTTTTTCATTGCAGAAGTAGAGGATGTAGAGTCATACTCGTATATAGCATTTTCCAGTCAAACCTTTTTCCATTCAAATTAAACCTTTTTTTAACCAAAGTATAGTTTCTGAACAATTTTTCTCCCTCATCAATCCTTTTTGGAACCAAATTGTTACCTATTGTAAATAATTTGAACACTTTCCGCACCAAAATAAACATTTTTTGACCCAAACATTTCCTAATTTTGAACACTTTGAACCACAATTGACAACAATAAAACCTATTTGAACCAGCCTGTCACCTTTGTCACCTTATTTTGAACATTTTTAAACCACATTTTAGTCAAACTAATTTGTTTCTGAACCAATCTGTAACCTCATTTTGAACAATTTGAACCACTTTGAAGTACAATTGAATATTCTTTGAAAGAATAAATTTGTCTGAAAAGTGGTTCTTAACGTTCAAAATGAAGTAATAGAAGATAATAAATCGGATCAATAGGTTTCAAAATGGAGTCATAAATTGGTTCAGAAAATAATAAATTGGTCTAAAAATTGGTTCTTAATGTTCAAAATGACTTAATAGAAGAAAGCAGTTCAAAGAAGGATCAATAGTGTTCAAAGTGGTTCAGAATGAGGTTACAGATTGTTCAGAAACAAATATTAGGAGAAAAAACATGTTTTCTTCTAGAATAACTGTTTTCATCTTCTTTGATCCATCTTAGAAGAGATTACAATAAATTATTAAATACAAGAAATGTGTCCTTCTTCAAAAACCTGACTAGTAGCTAACAAGTATATTATATGTAATACACATATACAGCAAGCATTATAAAATAAAAAATAAAAGATAACAGAATTTTGTTTGTCATCTTTATTTATAACTGAATCAATAATTATTTATATACATAATTAATTATTATTCCATGTCTACACCAGTGTTACCAGTTTTTTGTTTACAATGAAACTCATTAATATTTATATACTTGGTGATTTTTTTTATTGCGCTCAATTATATTTAATTTATCCAAAATTTGAAACTAGGTTTTAAAAATATGTTCATATTTTTATTGTTCAAGTTTTTTAACTTCTTTAAATTTATTACGAACAAATATGATTATTATTCATTTATGTTGGTTTTATCTTTTATTTTTTTGACTTGAGCTGGCTTTGGTTAACCCTAAACCGGATTCTTTTAATTCCCAAATTACAATTGCAATCTGGTATACGCAATTTACATATTTATAAATGACAAATTTTCTTCACAACTTATAATTCTTATTAGATATTTAGTTTCATGAAATCCGTCGGTGTTATTGAGAAAACCGAAGAAAACTGAAAAACTTATTCAGTAAAATCACACTTCCGATCAACCGATTTTCTTCTTACTCGGTATTCTATCAAAATATTTAATTCTGATTAATATTAAATGAATGATAGAATCGTATACTAAATTTAAACAACACATTAGACTAAAGCATAATCTCATCCCCCTTTCAATGAATTTTTCCGGAGAAATGTTTCCAAATAAAAGTTGTATGGTTAATAAGGAAAATTTAAAGAAAATTATTGGAACCGTTTTAGAGAAAACTCAACAAAAAAAAAAACTGAAAAATCCATTCAGTAAAATCGCACTTCCTGTCAACTGAATTTCAATCAAATTTGAAGTTCTAGCAATGCTTCTAACATACATATTAATATATAGAACCATATATTATACTGACTTTATAGGGAAGATTATTGTTGCCTCAGAAAGTGAATTGTAGGAGCCATTTTTTTCGAAAAAATTGAGAAAAAAATCATTTAGTAAAGTGGCACTTCCGGTTGATGGATTTTGCCTGTAAACTTCCGTATCTGTTGCTGTGGTCGTATCTGAACGGAATTTCAATTTTGTGCTTTCGTTTTTGAGGTATTCTGTTAACATAACACACATACATATATGTATATTTATAAACGACAGTATCGTATGTATATTGATAAGGGGATTTTGGAAATAAGCCTAACATTACTCGTCCCCCAAAACCTCATCATCATCATTTGCGGCGCAACAACTCACGTGGGGTCAAGGCCTCTTGCAGCAAAGTCCGCCAAACATCTCTGTCTGAAACTGCCGCCCTCCAGTCTCATACACCTAGCAGGGATCGAACATCCGCCTCCACACTATCCAATCAGCACAATTTCTGGCGCCCCGACGCCTTAAAGAGTGAATAATTTCTTCTAGAAACTTTCTTGGTATGGAGTTGTCGCTCATCCTAGATACATGTTCCGTCCATCTCAGTCTGCCAATCTTTATAAATCGGACAATGTCACAGTCTCTGTATAAATCCATTACCTCCGCATTAGTTCTTATGCGCCAGGACGAGTTTGCCGGATCAAAAACTGCTTTGAAAATCCGCCTTAATATTTTTCTTTCCATTCGGAGAAATTGGGATTCTTGGATTTTGGATAACGTCCAGTATTCAGAGCAGTAGGTAAGTATAGGTCTGATCAATGTCTTGTAGAGACGCAGTTTGGTGGTGCGAGATAGAACATGACTTTTCAGGTACCTAACCAAACTGAAGTAACAATTATTGGTGGCTATTATTATTCGCTGGATTTCCGCATTTACATCATTATCATTAGTCACCAGTGAGCCAAGATAGACAAAAGCTATTCACGCTCTTGAAGGTGTAGCGATCCACTTGAACTTGGTTCGGTGGATTACCTTGAGGATTAGTGACCATATATTTGGTCTTGGACTCATACTCGGCCGATCCTATTCTCGCAGCCGCATCCTGCAGTCTGGGGAAGGCCTCACTCATGGCACCAAAGCTCCTCCCGATGATATCGATATCATCCGCGTAACCCAATATTTGCACAGTCCGGTTAATGATACTTCCACCGACTTGAACACTGATTCCCTCACTACACCCTCCAGGACAAGGTTAAAGAGTAGGCAAGCTAGGCCTTTAAGAGTGGAGACTCGACGTGGCATCGTATCGAGTTCATTGTTATCTTGGTAAGCCTCACTAGCTTAGGGGAAATTCCCATATCCAGCATTACCCTGTACAATTGTTCCCTGATCACACTGTCGTATGCAGCAAGAAAATCAACGAATAGGTAGGTGGTGGGTCAGGATATTATATTCGCGAGTTCTTTCCAACATAATTCTTAGGGAGAATATTGTATCCGTCATGAACCCTGTTTTTCTCTCCGCATACGGTCTTAGCTTTAAGAATAGAATTTTCGAAAGTATCTTATATGCGCATGACAACAGAGAAATGCCTCGATAGTTATTGCATTCTAGAACGTCTCCTTTTTTATGAATTGGGCAAATGATGGTTGTTTTACCAGTCATTTGGTAACCTTTCGTGCTCCCAGATTCGGAGAATGATATTGTGCAATACTTTCACTATCTCTAGGCCCCCGCATTTGTACAATTCTGCAGGTAGTCCATCTTATCCTGGTGCCTTATTATGCTTCACCCCAAAAACTCCTTAAAATTAAATTCCCCCAAAAAATTTGTTGCAAATAAAAGTTGTACCACTTTTTACGATTAGTTGATATTGCAATTGTTTCTACTTCCCATCAGTGTTTATATTTATGTTTAGTTCGACTTTATTATCAACATTTTACTCCATTATCTGTCAATAGTATAATCAAAGGAAATCACCTTTTTATTTGCGAGAAAAGAACTTACTAAAATATCAATTTTGAATAAATAAATTTTAATAAAATATTTAAATAAATCATCTAGTATTTTTGTGTGTGTGTGTGGAAGATCTGTTATAATATAGAAGTTGTGTTTAATAATCTTGTTTATAGCGTAACTGATTATATTATTTATTGTTAACTGTAATGAGAAAACGCTATAAATGATAAATTGTAATATAGCTATGAATGTAGAGCTTCCAAGAAGCCTTTAATTAAATTAAACAAACAATTCAGACATTCTTATTCTATAGAAACTCTACCACTATAACAAAATTAAAAATAAAAACAAAACAAAAGAGAGTATAATATATTGCAGTTTATAGAGTTAGAATTGACAAATTTTCTTCGAACATATAATTTTTACTAAACTTGTTGTTTACTTGTCTTTAATTTGATAATATCATTAGAAGAATCTGAGTTTAATAAAATGACTTGTTTCAAGGAAGCATAACCTACCTACCTCCCTCTCTATCCCTAAACTTCTTTCATTCTCAGAAAAAAGTTCATTATTTCATATACTGAAGGGGATCTCAAATGATGTATTTCTGGTAAAAACAGAATTTAAAAAATTTATAACGATTACAATACTTCTTTTCTTAAATCACTTAAAAATAATTAAAATGTTCATTATAATAGTTGCTTCCAATTTCTATTGCTCCATGTTTTGAAAAATTGTCTTTGTAATTTCATTAAATTTAAGCTCCAATGAAATGAGCAGAATGGATTTCTTTCTTCTGTTTAATCTGTCCTAATCACATAGTTGAGTGGGCCATATTGGTGTCACTCAAGAAGGAAGAATTTTGGGCTTTTAACTGGAAAAAATTGTAGGTTTTAAATGGAAATAAATCTTATTTAAAAGTTAAATTGATTTAAATAAATACTGCTATAAAAGTGTGTGTGTTGAGAAATACTAGCAACAAGAGGACACTAATCCAACAATTATTCCCGATAAAAGCTCTGATTTTATTGTTCTCTTTTTTCGT